>VZTU01027988.1:288656-325191 GCA_013400835.1 Zapornia atra
CACCCCCCAAAAAATTGCTATTTCTTCCATTTACTATAAGCAAAGGTGGCTATTGGGTGTCCCCTCTCCCATCTGGCAATGGCTTTGTGTCTTCAGCCATCAGCGCTTGGTCTTGCTGGATACTTAGGGTTTTTTGGAATTATTTTTACTTGTTTTCCTTGTACCCCAAAGAATCTTCCTGAGGGAAAGACAGAATTTGTTCTGCTCTTTCAGTTGGGCTTTGCCCCTGCATGGGGTTTTGTTTTTACTTTCCACTCGAGCTGGTAAATCCCTGTCACCATGTAAAACACAAAATGATGACAAATTCCTGTGCGTGCTTTGCCGGTACATATACAGGCACACACTTTGGACCTCAGCAAGAAGATATATTGGCTCTTATTCCCCTTCTCTGCCAGACTAACTCTTCCTTTCCATGTGTTTATTTAACTAATCGGTGCTAAGGCCACCTGCTCTTTGAAAAGCAGGAGTAGTATTAAAGCAATAACAAAATGATTCAATATTTCAGTGGAAACCTGGGTTCTGTAGTTGGGGATTTTTGGAGCATGGGGAGGGGGGGTATTTACAAGGCTATTTCCAGCTATTCCAAGTATTTCAACAGGTTTTTTAATGGGTGACCTACAAACTAGAACTGAGAGGGAGGCTTAAGCTTGGGTTTATACATCCCAAGTGCCAAGATTGCTCAGATATGTGCTCTGTATTCCCTTGGTCGGATCTGTTTTATCCTGCAGAAAGCAGGAGGAGGAAGGTTATTTGACTTGGAGCTGGGCAGACATCTGACAAAATAATGTGAACAAATTAAGACAGATGAAAAGTGGGGACACAGAGGGAGAGAAAAGTGAATTTCTTTTCCTCTTCTGGAAAATCCAAGCAGTCCAATATCTGCTGCAGCCCAGGTGGCATTCATTTATTTCCCTCGTTTAACTAATTGGGGAGACTGGGATTTTTGTTTTATTTAATGTATTTTCTTTTTACAATTTTCTTGAAGCTTTTCTTGGTCTATATTTTGATTTTCTTTGGAACCACATGTCTTCCTGCTATATGGGAAAGAATCAGTAAGCCATCACCTCCACTTCCTAAAACACTTTTACTGCTGATTTTTTTTTTTCTTTCTTATTAAATGGATTTTTGAAAACCTGCTCTTGCCTTAACAAATCATGAAACAAAAGCAGTAGTACAAGAAATAAAAATTCTTCTTATAACTTTGTGGGAAAGATGTAGCTGGTGGTGACTGGCTGGGATGAGGGGAAAATGCTGCTAGGTCCCACCAGGTCTTCCCTGGACCATCACTGGTTGAGTCACAGCAGCAGGGAAGTAAGCATGTCCTTCTGACTCAAGGGCAACCTCAGGCAATAAGTGACTTTGGGCCATTTTATCAGCTCTCTGCACCAACCTTGTGTGAGGAGAGGGCAGTGGGGCTAGGTTTATCTGGTTTCCATGGAAAAATGTTTTTACAAACCTAGATGCCATGTGAAATCTGTACAAAGCAGTGCCACAATGACACTGGTTTGCTGGTTCTCACTATTTCTTGGTAATTTGTCTCTTGATCCTAGGAAAGGATGGACATTTTCCCTTCTGTTGGGTTCATATTCAGTGGGAGACCCAAATGCATACAACCACAAGCCTTAATCTTCAATTAATGCTTGCATCATTAAATAATTTCAGTCTTAAGGCATGCTGCCAAGGAAAACACCACAGAGATGGTGTTATCATAAACTGATTAACTAACTGTGGAAATATCTGAAGAGAGCAAGAGGGTTAATGTAATTATGAAGAATTTAAAGCTGCAGCATAAATACAGGAATATACCCCTGAGTCAGCAGTGCTCTTAAATATATGTCATTTTAAAGTCATAAAATGCGCCCGTTAAATCACGTAGGTGAATTGTGTGCTTAAAATTAGGCTTATGCCTAAGTCCCTTGCTGAGCTTGGGGGCAGGTGAGGCACAGGTTCTAAGTGTTATTGATGCTTTATTCTCAACAAATTAGGTCCCAAATTGGTTTTAATTTGCCTTTGACAAGTCTGTGACACAGTTTGGGTTGTTCTTGTCATCGCTGTTGGTGCTTCCCTTTGCTGTTGCTGTTATTCAGAACAATAATGTTAATTCCCACTCACAACTTGAGGCTTTTAAGAGTATCAAAAGAACACTGGAATGGACTGGTGGATCTCTTGCACTGTCATTACCCACGTTCAGTACTAAAATATACCCTCAATACCAAGAAGTGGCCAATCCCAAGGCTCACTCTAACATTCTTGCCTTCCCAAAGACCATGTCTCACTAATGCGTGGTTTCCCAGAGACCCTCAGCACACACTTACTCACATGTATGTAATCTTTCTGGTATGCATCCAAAGAGAGACATTTATTTTACAATTGTGCAGGCACCTGCTCATGCAAAGGGTTTATTTAAATGAGGTGACCTAATCTATGCAGAGAAATGGAGTGGCTGTGTGGGTAGCTGATGTTAGTCCACTGGCCAAGCATCCTGCAGAAGTCTTCTCTCCTCCCAGGATTGACCTGTTGGCAATGTATGCTTTTGCACTGATACTGATAAGCTGAGGATTTGGGGAAAATAATTTGAAGAAATGATGCTGTCATACTTCTGAGGTATTAAAAGGAGGACTGAGTGCTCTGTCCCTCTCTGAGAGGCAATCCTCCATCCATCTTTCGCACCCAATCGACTCTGAAAGCAGTGCTTCCTACATGCTGGACTGGGACACGCAGCCCTCAGCAGCCCACCTGGCTTACTCAGCCTCCTTCCCACTTTGCTACTCACCTTGTCCCCAACACCAGACCCTGCAGTGAGTCACGGGGCAGGTCTGTGAACCCCACTGCTGTCCCAAGTCCCCTCTGCAGGTGGCTGATGAAAGGGGCTGTGAGCAGAAGGTGAGCAGCATGAATTTTGGGTTGTTTTTCTAATTGAATGTTATAATTTCTTTCCTGTTTTATTGCAGGCTGAGAAATTAATGAAAAAGAGCTGTGGCTAAAACTAGCTAAAATCACAGAATGATAGGGGGTTGGCAGAGCTGATGTTCACCTATGATATACCATGTGGAATGAGGAAAAAAGATAAAAAAAGGAGCTGAGAAGATGCGTAGCAACAAAGCTGTCCTGGCTTCAGATGGAATAAAGTTAATTTTTCTTTCTAGTAGCTGCTCTAGTGCTGTGGTTTGGGATTAGTATGAGAATAATGTTGATAACACACTGATGTATTTAGCTCTTGCTGGGTAGTTCTAGTGTTTATATGAAGTAGAGGACTTTTTCACTTCTCATGCCCTGCCAGGGCTCCTGGCTTCTTGGGAAGCTGGGAGAGCACAGCCAGGGCAGCTGACCCAGCCTGGCCAAAGGGATATTCTCTACTATATTATGCCATCCTCCCTAGGTAGCTGGGAAGCTAGCTGGGAGGCAGGATAGATGCTTGGAAACAGCCTGGGTGTCCAGTTGGGGGTTTTGTCTACAGGTAGTGAACAATTGCATTTGTACATCATTTATTTTAAATAATATCAGCATCATCCTCTTTTTCATTAAGCTGTCTTTATCTCAACCCACAAGGGTGTTTTTTCCATTCTCCTCCCCATCCCACTGGGCAGGGCTGCGTGGCTGGGGTTAAACCATGGCAGAAGCCAATTTCTGTGTTCACAGTTGAATGCACAAAGATGAGGCTAGAAATATCACAGCAGAGGATTGAACAGGGGATACATTTGGAACAGATACACACACACACCTCAAGTGGCAGCATAAATGTCTCTATAGGGTAACTAACTGGGATGTACCATACCAACTGGCTGGGAAAATGCTAGCCGTTTAACAAACACTTTGGCTTCCTGCAATCTTATCCATAATCTTGGTCAGAAAGACCAAAGGCCAGTAAAAAAAGAGATGACTTTTATGGTTCTGATCCAAAGTTCTGATAATGTCAATTAAAAGGTTTCTGTTAATTTTGATAGGGTTTGGCTCAGGCTCTATCCATGTGACACCACATTTTGTAAAGTTTGTGGGGAAAGAAAAACTGCTCAGCTTGTCTTGTTGCTCTTTAACAAATGGCTTTACTGTTTTTAAAATCCTGCCTTTGGGATGTTCATGCATCACTGAACACTGTTAAAATAGAATTTGACATTGGTATTCACGGCAATACTAAGAAAACTGCCTTTCTCCATAAGAAGGAAAAAACCTAACCCTAAAAGGAACATTAAGTGCATAAATAACATGAAACATGGCTGTTTCCACAATAATCTGAATGATTCATATATTTGTTTTTAGTCCAGGGCTTTTAAGATAAAGATTCATCATATGAATTATTTTTTTAGGTAACACACACTCTAAACCTTTTATACCCCCCCACACCCCCACAAGATCCTATCTCTTTTTTTTTTTTATTTCCATGGAAAGCAAGATTTTTCCAAACTTTTCATCATTAAGTGGTGATGAGGGGAAGTTCCCTAATCTCTTGCCATTTGCAAGTGAGTTCACGTGGAGTTTTTGGATGGAAAGTTGCAGCAGAGGGTTCCAAGAGCTGCAGGACTCGCTAGCTCCAAGCCGGACTGAGTGTATGGAGATGTATCCCAGGCAGTAAAATCCAGCTTTATGGAGTACACTGATTTGTTCACTCTCATCCTCACCCTCTAAGGAGAAGCGACAGTCTTTTCTTGCCTTCACATTCCTTACTACCTATGTAGCTGGATCCTTCTGGGGTAGGTAGGGGAGGATTTGGCTGCTAACAACCCTGGGACAGGCTGCCCAGGGGGGTGTGGAGTCTCCATCTCTGGAGATATTCCAGCCCCATTTGGACGCCAACCTGTGTGACCTGTTGTAGGGAACCTGCTTTGGCAGGGAGGTTGGACCCAATGATCTCTCGAGGTCCCTTCCAACCCCTATGATTCTATGATCATGGATCAGAGTGGCTCATTCTGGTCTGGCCCTGGGGACTGAGCTCTGATTTTCCCTTTTTGTGTGTTCAGAGGTGTTTGTTTGGAGATAGGATGAAATTCGCATTTCAGCATCCTAGGCTTTAGTCCTAGGAATACCTCTTCTCATTCCTCTCTTAAAGAGAAGCTGTATCATCTGGACAGGGGCTTAGGGGTGAGGAATGAGTTTGTCTCTGACTTCCGATGACTTAACAGGGCAGTTTATTCCATTGATACAGTATGTGTTGGGGCATGGCCCTTTGGAGTCAATGGGAATCTTTCCATTTGGTTTCCATTAACTAAATATAAAATGAAGTAGCTTCAGAGGCACTTAGCTATGGAGGAACACCAGCACCTGAGATCCCTCAAATCACATCCTTGGTTGGCAGGTGTCTATGAACTCTTTGGCTGTAAATCTCAGCTGCATGCAGCAGGCCTTGGTGGATTGTAAGCTCCACACTGATGTAAGAGGATGCTCACATGTCTTCTCATGGTGCTGTACACAGTGTTTTATGTACAGGTCCACTGTACCAGGGGTGTGAAGATCACTTGGGAAAAGAGTTTGCATTGTGTCCTTAGTGCAGACATATTCATGATACTTATTGCTGCTTCTAAAACAGGCAGTCTCATCGCTCAGGGTTAAGGCCAAGTCTTGGAGGAGCTTTCTCTATTTCTATTCTGTTGAGAGAGCACAGGGCCAAGAACAAACCCCTTCACCCTTGCTAGAGTTCCCTCACCAAAACCCACCAAAAATATGGAATTACTTCCAAAGTTAAACGATTAGCTCTCACAATAAGACATTAGATATCTCAGTAGGAACACCAGCTGTAATCTCATGCCTGTGATGGTCCTCTCCATTCTGCCACATGCTTCCTGCAAGGGGATGTTGCTTCAGCTCCAGGTCTCCATCTCTGTAGTGGTGGCAGCTCTTACTCACTGTTTCTCTGGCTTTTTTAGTTTGTAAACTTTTTGGGACTGAAGCTACTTTATCAATAAGGGAACATAGGGGAGTGTTTTTTAATAGTCCATACACCACTGAGGGGTACAAAAAAAGGTCATCCAAGTTCAGGTCTAAGATTAGCCGTAACAAAAATGATACAGAGAGAAAAGTGATGTATGAATATTGAATATCAAATATAGACTTGCTTTAAGAACATTTTGAGCTTTTTTGGGCTATAATTCTTTCGCTTTTTTCTGCAGAAAGTATCACTGTCTAAGTATGTGGAAACACTATCTGTTAGGCCACATAGTAAAGCATATTTTTTTTCTTTTTGCAAGAAGTGGTCAGAAGCCAGCTTTCTTCTTATTTATCCAACTTTTGTCATCCCACAAGGAAAGGACTGAAGATGTAGTAATATCTTGAAAAGAGAATTGCCAATAAAAATGTAATTATTTCTTGCAAAGGCACGTTAAGGAAACAACACTCAGTGCTTCCAAAGAGGAAAAACAAAGCTGAATGTAAAATGATTTTGAAAGGAATTTGTGGAACGCAGCAAGGAATGAGTCTATTCCTGCTGAGATGATAGATCGTTAAAATTCAATGAGACTTATTTCTCTAGAAGCCAGATATTCAGTGTAACGTAACGCACGGTGCCCCGGGTGAGCAGCTGTAGGTGGGGAATGGACTCTTGGGTGATGTGTTTATGGCACAGGCTCAACAGGAATCAGAGCTTTTCCAAATGCACAGCTGTTTGCACGTTTAAGGCGTCATCTAGAGTTGCCCAGCTGGGCTGGTGGGACGCTCTAGGTACAGCCAAGAAAACATGGGTCGAATACTGGGATGTTAACCCACAAACGCTAGAGCCAGAGGGACAATTCAAATCCTTGTCCAGTTACAAATTTAACCACGCCTCCACATTTCCAACCCTATTAAGATCTGATTGAATTGTTATTAATTTTAGTATAAACAGGACGCGTTTCACATTTGCGCATGATTCTGGCTGGGGTTGCTGTCCTGAACTTGAGCCATAAGAGATGAACATCTCCGATTTAGCCTTGTTTTTGTTTTTCTGGCTATGCTTACAGCAAACAACTGTGTCTGAGAAGCCTGGGGTCCATGGGATCAACTGTTTAATCAGCTGTAGCAAGAATGTAATTGCCTTTGTTGTTAACCGTTTGGCTATGAAAAGCGTGAACAGTATATGTACATTTGGAAGCACTACACGAGTACTTTTGTCCCTGCTCTGCTCCCTCCTAATGGTCAAACGCTCAAAATAACTTAAATATTTTGGAAGTCGGGTGTTTTGCTGCTTTCTCCAAAGTCTGTGTTTCCAGTTCAAACAGATAATTGGGTCTGGGACGGACAGACTCTTCCCTCGCCTGGCTCCGTCGCCGTCATGCAAACACCTGCTAGGGCTGAGCTGCTTTGAGCTCTGAAATGTTCTTTCTTTCAAGCCTTTCCATAATGCAGATGTGCCACCACAGCTACAGAATCTTTGCTGTCATTTTTATTTGAAAACTACCCTCCTTGCCACTAAAAAACAAATACTCACTTTTGCTGGTTTGCATTGGTTTGGGGTTTTTTTTATCTGTTCCCTGGAGCATAAATACCTTCCAAGCTTGCAAAAGAAAAGGAGAAAAATCCAACCAAATTTAACTTAACTGTTAAGGTGCCAAAAATGCATATCTCCTGTAGCTGCTGTTTCTGAGTCCAGAGGACATAGGGTAAGAGGACGCAGGATAAAGGGGTGGTTCCTCCTCCCAGGGCAGCAGTTTCACATCCCTGCCAAGGGAAGCTTCAGGCTGGCTCTCTCTCTGCCCATAGCACAGCCTGAGTGGCCCCTTTCAGTATTACAGGGATGCCCAGCATGAGCTGGTGGGGTGGGAAGTGATGCTGGTGTCTACCCAGGGCTATGTTACCCTCGGTTTTGGTACTGCATAAGCCACAGAGGACCAAACTCAGGTCCTGGTTACTCCTGGGCTCTGCAGACAGACTTTGGCTTAATTGAGCTGAAACCAGTTCACGTGGGTGATTGCTTCACTCTGCTGAGTGGATGGATGTTGCAAGACCACTCAGGGTTTTCGGTTGTTTTCCTGCATGCTGGAATGTGTCTCTGATCCGGGTGTTGAGTCATTTCTCCCAGGAGCAAGTGGTTTTTGGCTCTTGCCATTCAGAGCAGTGCCTGAGCACCCAGGGGAGCAGGGTGCCGGGGGCAGCCTGTGGGTCGGTGGTAGGAGATTGGGTGTTGCAATGCTTGGGTGAAGACTGACAGGTTTTTAATGGCAAGTTAATGGATGGCTAACCTTAAAATGCTGGGAGCTATATAAAGGGTTACATCACTCTACCACCCACAAGTGTTTCTTGCGAACTTTTCCTGACTTCACCCAAACCTTGGAGCTGTCATCTCCATTGGACTTGGACAGGCAGCAGCATTTGCATTTGGTTTTAGTCCCCGTGAAATATGTTGTTCTAAGGTGTTGCTGAGTGCAGAGACAGGAACAATAGCCCATGCTGCCACGTCTGGCAGAGATGCACTTGGGCACCCTGTTCCTACCCTGCCTATGTTAGTGTTGGTATCAAGGAGCTGTTGGGTGGGAGAGGGTCTATCCTATTGCCCCTTGACATTGTTACACCTGAATCCTCCATGACAGTAGTTAGAAGGGAGCAGACCACAGATTCCTTTAAATCATTCCCAGCATCCCCATCTCTGTGTCATGCTTTCGAAACAGCAGCCCAAGAAATGAAGAGTCCCTGCTTTCCCTCTCATCCCCAGCACCCACCTTTCTGGCTCTGAATTGCAATTTCAGGGGAAAAAAAGAGTGAAAAAAGCCAAACTGATAAACATCTTGCTGTATTGCATAACTCCTGCCCTCAGTGCATGTTCCCTGCTCCAGAGCCAGACAGGTTATTCATTTTGACTTGACGGCTCTGTCTCGCTCTCTGACAGCTCTATCGCAAAAATCTCTGCCTCCTGTTTGCTAAACCCTCAACTAGCTTGTGTCGAGCCTTCACTTTGCTCCCGTTCCCAATCTGGGCTTCCCTTCACCTGAAGACACTGGAGGGAGAAGAAGCGCTCGCTGTGCGTGGGGACCTGGAGGTGGTGGGTGGTCCATGGGGGGAGTGTGGATGCGGCCGGCTGTGCCGTGCTGTGCCGCAGCCCTCCACGCGTGCTCGGGCAGCCTCATCCTGCAAAACCCAGAAACCTCTTTTCCCTTCATACACAATCTCAGCCTATGGATAAAATCTGAGCTCCCCAGTCACAGGCTTGGCCGAGGGCAGGCAGTCTGCTCCGTGCAAGCCTGCACTGGTGGGCACTGGAGCGCACTGGTGCACCTGGCACAAATGCTCAGCTGTTTCCAACAGCCCAGAATTGACTGGGAAAGGTCAGATATTTTGACTTTTGGTCTTCATTTTACCGTGCAGCAAGCCTGCAAGGATCCATCTGCCTGACTTCTCCCTGTGCTGGAGAGTGGCACTGGGGCAGCGAGGAAGAAACCACCTCTGTGTTGCTTTGAAGCTGCTGCTCTTGTGCCTGAGGTTGCCTCTCAGTACCCAAAAACATAACTTGAGCCTTCTGCATGAAACTTCCTTGATTTTAAGTTCACACAAACCTTCCCATTGCTTCCAGCTTTCTGTAGCTCTTGCACCATTTTATTCTCAGCACCCTGATTTCAGGGTGGAGAGAGCTTTGGGGGATAAGGTTTCCCACCTGGAACAGGTTCAGCAGCCCCTAGGGAAAGGAAGGGACTGTTTGATGTGAAGGAACTGAGAGATGCTGGCTTGGTTATCCATGCAAAAGGGAGATCAGGAAGGTATTGCAGCATCCTAAGAGGGAACTGTACCAGGAGGACACCTGATATAGCTCTACAGTAAGGAAATCTAGGAGGAAATGGACAGATTTCTGACAGGCAGAACTGCAAGGACTTAAGGAGGAATAAAAACGCTTCTGATTTCATAGAGATGGTGGGTGGATTTATGAAAAGCACTGTATGATGAGAAGACTTGAGGATGCAGAGCTTCAATCCTAAATGCCTCTTCTGCCTGGGACTAGCTGCATGCATCTTTCCTGGGTGGTTTGCACTGCTGGGGCTCCTTCAAGCCCTAATTCCACCTCCCCTCCCCCCCAGAAAAGGTGCTCAGCTTAGATAGGCACGTGTTATTAGATAATCCTTACCCTGCTTTTGCAGAGTTATGTTTTCTGCTACACCTCTCAAACACTCTAACTTAAACCCGTCTCTGTTGGCTTAATATGGACTCAGGCTTTTTGACCTGTTGCCTGAGACTTAACTTTATTTCTTCTTTTTTTTTTCCCTCCACCCCCTGCTAATTCCTCCCCACGACTTCCATCTCCCAAGGCCATAGCTAGAGCAGTTTTCTGTCATGATTATCACTCATCATAATCGAGCCAGCGTAACTCATGATGTCACGATAAGAAATCAACTCTCTTTAAGCTACTTTGTAGACAACTCATCTCAATAATTCCCCTGCCCTCACCCTGACAATAACCTTTATATCTTCTTGGCCTGCTTCTTTTACCAGTATAATTATTTTTGTCATAATGGTAGGAGTGCTTTGTGTGCCAGAAACATATCCCTGGAGCAGCTGCGATGAAAAACACAGTAGCAAGTTTTGCAAGTCATTATTAGTCACTGGCTAAAAATGAATGGCAGCTCAGCCTGGAAGTATGTTACCCAGACGATGCCCAAGAAAGCAACATCCGTAGCATGTGCCAGGGGCTTTCTTCTTCCCACACGGACACGACTGACTTTCACTGAGGGTGGTCAGAAATACTCATGTCCTGCCAGAAGAGAGCTGGAAGAAACATTTCTTGGAAGAAGCAGGGGTGGAGTCACAGCCTGATTCACAATGTCTGGGGATTACTTTTTTTTTTGTGAAAAGCTCTTTTTGAAAGCTCCCCAGGCTGTCAATTTGGATTCGGTGTCCTGCCAGTGCCTAAACCATTCTTTCCTCCTTGACTCCTTTCCCTAAATGCAGTTACTCCACACCTAGGGGTTGCAAATCCACGCTCCCAACTTGCAGTTTCTCAAGCTCTCTTCAAACCCCCCAAGATGGAGATTCCCCCATCCCTCTGGACATCCTGGTGGGATGCTATGGCTGTGACCGCCTCTCAGCTCCATCCTTTCCATATCCCATCCTGGCTTGCTGGCCTTCCTTCACCCTACGCTCTGCAGCAGCTCTTTGCTGAGCACCACAGGTAGGATGGCATCCTGCTGGGAGTAACCCTCAGTTTTACCATTTCTGCTCCATTTTTACTGCACCACAACCCTTTTTCCTTCTCCGTATCCTGGATGTTTGTCGCTGGAAAACAACTGAGACATTTTTTTCCTTGGTAAAACCTAATCATGACATTTTACCTCTCTTCTTTCCAGCCTCTGAGATGTTTCCTTTGTTGCTTTCATGTCCCTTTTGCATACTTGAGAAGATTCCTACTCTTAATATATCCATGTAGGTCAGTGAGGAGCCCTTTCTCTCTTACCAGGGAGATATATTTGAAGACATTGTAATGTGTTTCCTAATAGAAATTCCATCCCCTTCATCATAGCAGTCACTGAGTCCTTCAGTTCCCCAACTCCTCCAACTCTACTTCCTTTTTGATACTGAAAGACATGGTTTTACTTAAAGTGAGTCAAGTTGTGATTATTGAGTTTAGGGCTATTTGCTATGACATGAGAAAACACTTTCAGTGCTTAACTGAAAGCAGGTTAGGAATAGAGACTACTGAGGAGGTCCATCCAGGAATAACTGGGCTCCACTAAGACAGTAGAGTGATTTCCCCTATTTTCCCCCAGGAAATCCCCATCAAGAGCATAATTCCCAGCAGGTACCCTCTTTCTAACACCACTCAGAGGTCATTACTAAGGTCAAGTCTTGGTCAAGAAACTCAGTGTCACAGCATCACATCTCAACACAATTCAGTCCCAGGGAGATGCTGACTGATCCCTGATGGCTCTTGTTTCTTTGCATCAGCACTGCAACAGTTGCTTGTGATTTATCAGAGAACATTACTCTGTCACTCTTGCTGCTGCACAGAAATCCTGCCAGAGAGTCTGGACCAACTCGCCTGGGCTTTTGTGGTCTTGAGTGGGGTATGTGTCTCTTCAAGAGTAATACGTCTTCAGTCCCTGAAGGCCCAGTGTGAATTTCATGGACTTATTTGGCTCTTTAAATCCTCCCTTCCCATGAGCTCATGGATGGCTGTACTCTGTCTGGCCTTCCACAGGATCCTGTCTCCTTGTTCAGACCTCTCTGAAATCCGCCTTTTATCCTCTGCCACTTTTGATTTGTTGGTGTCTCTTCTCCCACTAGTAGTTCTTCTCAAGCCTGGTTTTAAGTACAAGTGAAGTTTACGTATATTATATTGTTTATAGCAGACATTTCTCCTTTAGTATAACTGGAAGTGCTGTATCAGGGGTGGTCCTTCCTTCACTTCAAATCACCTTTTAATCTCCCATCGACCAGGGATCACTGACATTTTCCACTGAGTGCTACGTAGGCAGCCTGAGCTTGGCTTTGCTTTGCTTGATGGCCAAGGGCCCAGATAATCTACTTTTTTGCAAATCCTCCCTCCAAAGAAATAAAACTCTCCATTTCCAACCTGAGGAGAAACAAACAAACAAGAAAACCCAACATCCTGGACCCCACCCCCAAAAAGACCATGATCTCACCAGGTATGAGAAGTTCTTCTGAGGATGGATATTAGGCACTCTCCTGTCAGTCTAATGAGCAAACAGCCTATTTCAATGAGTCCCAGTGAGACCTCAGCTTTGGGTGTTCTCCAATAGATGACAGGCTGTTCACTGGAGTCCTTTCAAACCAGCTCAGCTAGAAAGAGTTGTTTCACTTCCATCAGACACGTCCTTACACCCACCCCATCTGTGTGGCATTTCTTCTCTTTGATGTCCTTTTTGCAGTGGGCAGGGAACTTAGAAGGGATAGGGGGAAATTGTTTTCCTGTGATTCTGTCATTAAATGTATACTCTGGGAACGACAATTTTGGCAGAAATTTGGAGAAATCATATATATCCCTTTGTTTTGCCTTGGAAATATGTAAAAAAATGAAAGCAATCACAAAGCTGTATTGTCATCAGTGAATGCTGTTTAGGGAAAACTTGCTTTGTTGCTTCTTTTCCATACATTTATTCCAGGGGTTGGTCTTTTGGCTGCTTCTCTCTTGTGTAGGCAGTAAAGTTCAAATCATTGTAGGTTCTGGAGATTTTAGTCCAGCTTCACTTACAAGAGTAGTCAGAACTTGATAAAATGCCCAGTATTGGAGGACTTTGAGAAACTGTTGCTCATGGGTCAGAGAACATCCAAGATGTGTTTTATTTCACAAGGGTTTCAGAGTTAAGCCAATGGTGGTTGTTTGAATCAGAATAGATGGACAACGTCTCACACTTTTATGCTATTCCTATGCTGCCACAGCATCATTGTTCGACTCTGGATTGGACATCACTGAGGGCAAAGTGGTAGTATGGAAAAGTGCTTTTTCCACCCTATTGTCATTATAGATTGCCTCATTATCTTGAGTTTTACTTTTAACAAAAAAACCTGTCCAATCAACCTAAAATTGGAGGAAGGGAATTGAGGAATGGGATCTTCTTTGCATATGAAAAGGAGATGAAACAAGATAACAATGGCTGTATGCAAACTCCACAGAAGTCTGGGCTGGAAAGACAATTAAAAGTTTTAATGGTAAATGTAGTTAACTATAAAATACCTTGTAGTGGTTTTATTGGATTTTGATGGGACGTGTAGGAGTCTCCATTGCTAGAAGCCAAGAGTGGGTTGCTTTCCTCTAGGTCCTCAGCATGACTCAGGGGACTAACTAGGGAAACTAGTTCAGGACAAGGGTCATGCCTGCGTTGGGCAGGAGGTGACAACAGGACAAAGTTCATGCTTGGGTTAGGCAGGACATGGCAAAAGACAGTCATTACAGTCTACCTCATCCTTGTAATCACAGATTTGCATTAAGTAGGTGCTTACCACAGTGTGCACTTCAAATCCCATTTCTCATGGAGGTGGCAGATGAGTTCATCTGCAGAGAAATTTAAACCCCCCCAAAGACCTTTGCAGTATTGGTCTGGAAAGGCTGTTGCAGTTATAGATGAAGCTGACCAGGCTCATTGGCACCCCTGTAAAACTGCAAGAAACATTACACATGGTCCGGGGAGGTTCTGATGTGGCTTCTGGGCAGCAGCGTGGTGCAGCAGGTGGATGGGAGTTATAGGAAGTGGAAGTGTAAATGAGAGTTCAGTGCAGGTAAGAGTAATCCTCCTGCTTGTCTGGTGGTGCTGTGATGACAAACTCCTGGGATGCAGGAGTTATCCCAGGGGCTCCCTGGTGGCTCCGCTCCCTGAAGCCGGGGTGCCCCAACATGCTAATGAGGACGTTTTGGGTTCTTAGGCTCTGGTAACATCAAGCTACTTCAAAGGAAGAAAAACTGTGAGGCTAACACCAAGGGAAAAAAAAGAAGCAGAAGAAAGACGAGAGGCCCGTGTTTTGTGGTTAACGACCGACGAGTGTCACGGCTTTTTCCAAAGCAGAGGCCTCTGGATTTTTGCTTCTGTCTCATCCAATTATGCTCAAAGGGCCACACTTAAAAGCTTCAGGAAAGGAGTCAGACCTTTGCAATAGAAGACATGGAGCTGCGTTTGCAAATGCCAGCCTTTGGTTCCTGCAGGTCACATGTTGAAGAATAGTTGAAACGTGATGTCAGGGCTGAACTGTTGCCAGGGCTGACAGGTAACCTCTGAGACACTGTGCTCACCTGTGCATGTCCTGGGTTGGTAGCTGTGTACCAATCCATTTTCACTGCTGGACTCCTTTGGAGTGTCTTAATAAAGGCATTTCTGAGGACAGATTAATCAGGTTGCAAATTTTCTTGTCCCAGAGAGAAAAATTTGAAAGAAATGCTCTAAAAGTGTGAACCCTTCTCTTGACCAAGATGCAAATTTCCAAAGACTCTGCATCTGAGATCCTTAAATCTCTGAGGTTGGGCCCAAGGGACCCGTATGTCCTCTTCTGGATCACTGTGAATCTTCCTTCTTGAAGGTCTAAGACCCACCCCCCATGGGGGTCTTCCTTGCTGTGGCATGAGTTTCTGGTTGTTACTCTTGGATTGGAGCTGTGGGAGTTGCTGTTGGAAATCTGAGGGCAGCAAGGCACAGGCTTGGTGCTGCACAGGCTTTGCACTAACACTTCTCTGCCTCCTGCACGGCAGGCACATCTCTAGATCTACTCTCAATGCTTTTTATTGTTTGTTGGGGTTTTTTTTAACCAGGATTCTAGGAAATCATGCAGATGACTCTGTTGCCACTCTGTTCCAGCGATATAAAATGTTGAGAGCCTCCCCCACTTACTCTGATTTGCTTCAAAGTTTATTTGAAGCTAAGCATGGGCAGATGGGAAATAACCGGGATGGTGCTGAGCCCAGACTTGGATGCTGAACTGAAAAAATTCTTGGATAGGGAGATATGTAAGGAAATATGTAGGAACATTAACCAAAACTCAATCTTCCTCTTGTTTTTTTCTTCTCCAAGTAAAATTCTAACAGATACTCATTTACAGTTTGGATATATGCCGTGAAATGTCTTGACAGACAGTTAAGCTCATGCTGTTAATTATTTGAGGCTTTCTGGGAGTCTTACATGGGATTTGGTGCAGAGCTGTGTGGCTCGGCTGACCCTGTGCAGGAGGGATGGCATCTTTTCCTGCCGCTTCTGTATTGCGATGGTTGCTCGCAGGCTGCGTCGTCTCATCAGCTGGGATGTCAGCATCTGCTTGGAAAATTCGCCTCCATTCATAAGTTAGCCCTGTGCAGTAGGCACAGACAGGGCATGTTGTGGAAGAGGGATTGCGTGAGGGAGAAGGGTCAGCAGAAGGGGCAGGGCTGAGCGGATCTACAGGTGGTTTAACTCACTGCCGTGAGAACCAGCGTGCAGCAGCTATTTCCCTTTCCCGTGAATGGAGCGTAGCGTGGAGACCCTCCTCTCTGCTCAGCACTTCGAGCCTTGGTCCTTCTGACATCCAGGGGCCCAGTGTTGAGTGTCAGCATGGTCTGCTGCTTCTGGAGAGCCCTTTTTCATTTCTTTTTACAAGCCAGACTCAAGTTTTGAGCAAGCTAGAGGCTTTTTTTGTGGGTACACGAGAGCTGGAGCTCGGGCTAAGCAGCCATGTAGACACAGCGAGTGGGAGCAGTGAAGCTTAAAACTTCAAGCTCTGCTTTGTTCCCCATGAAACCAGCGAACACTAGAATCCTCCTGCTTACTGGGGAGTCAGGAAAGACAGGAATTTCAAAACTTCATTCCTTCAATTCGCCTTTCCCTCAAAAATGCTGCTCTTCCTTCAACTTCTCTGGTCTCTAGTCTAAGCCAAGTTTTCATAACTCCTTTTCCCCCCCACCCTCTGGTTTGAATTACTGTGGTGTCTATCACTTTTAGCTGACGTTGTGAATAAACTCTTATAACGCAGGGAACGTCTTGCTTTCTAAATCACTTCAGTGATAATCAAATTTAGCAGGATGATTTAGAGCCCAGGAAGTTTGGAGGGTGTGTTTATTTTACTAGGATTTCTCGTACACAGAAGTGACCATCCTGCTGACTCTCTGCATGAAGGGCTCCTCGTGGGAAATAGTGTGAATTTTGCATCACTACCCGATTATTTCCACTTTCACTCTAATCCAGTGTTTTGGAGGGTGCTAAAATCCCAGCTTTTGCTGCCAGAGACGGACTAATGCTGAAAACTCCCCAGAGAGACATGAGCTTTCATCCAAGCAGAGGCCAGGCAGCCAATTATTTTTCCTTAATAAGAACATAAACCACTTGATGCTGCATCATGCTTCAAACTAATAATGAGTTAAATAATAACAACAGCTGGTGGAAAGTGAAAGAATACCAGGAAATAGCTCCTCAAGCATCCTACAGTTAGCTTGCGGACTTCATCGCCGCGGGAGATCGCTGTGATGACTGCTGTTGTATGAACGCCATGGCCCTTCCTCAAGGGAGAAACTGCTGCTTATCTGTGTAAGAAATCTTCGAGGGAAATTTCTGGAAGAGCTTGTCGTGGCAGTAAGTGGGGACAGGAATGACTCCATACTGTGCTGCGCAGGCAAGGTGACTGGCTCCTCGTGGCTTGGAAACCTTTGTCAAGGCTTCCTGGGAAGCCTGGGCAGCCTAAAATAGATCACCTGGGAATAGCTGTTCCTGGAATCATAGTGTTTAAACTACCACATTTCCTCTTTTCCTCCTCTATTCACTCAAATTAGCATTCGGGTGAATGGAAAAGGTTTTCTGTGCGTGACAGCTGTCAGGTTTCCATTGCAAAAATCACTTCGTCAACTCTACCTGCCTCCAACCTGATTCTGAGGGAAAAATCACTTTCCAGCCTTGTTTTGGATCTTAATTAGTGCCTGTGAAATAAATGCCGTGGTGCCATGGAAAAATGGTCCATGAGTTCACAAGCACTGTGAGGATCATCAGCCTGTCCCCAGCCTGCGATTTCCATCTCGGTATTGACAGCTTCTGCCTCAGGCAGCTCTAATTAGATGTAAGATTGTGCGAGGTTCTGAGCAAATTTATTCAGTTATTCTGCATCTCTTGACACCAGCAAGGTTTTTCTCCAGAGTCTGCACATTAATTTTGACATTAAATTTCCTTTATAGGTTTGTAAGTTTATACTTCTAACAAACTTGGCTTGTAGTCTTTCCACTGATGCCCGTAATATGGTTCGTTTTAAGACCGGCTGGACAAGCCTGGGGTTTTCTAGTTCCTTTATTTCCAGCATAGAGTCTGGAAATTACACAAGGAGCTAAAAAAATATGTGAACCTCTTATCATCATGATCAGGTATATATCACAGTGGTACAGAGGGAGGGCTGTCTTCACAACAACTTGGAAAAGGTGCAAGTCATCGTTTCTTACTCCATATCCGTAAGCAGACCATCACACCACAGCTCGTAGGATGCGATTACACGTGAAAGGGAAGATTTGAACAATCAAGGGTTATCACTGGGATTTTGCAATAGAAATGACCTGCAATTCACTTCTAATTTCTGAGGGTTTTTGCAGTTTTTTTGGAGCTCATGAAAAGCAACGAGGAATGATTCCTGTAACATCCAGAGCCCTTCACTGTACAAAGGCATCAACACGCTGTTTTGGACACATAAAGGGCAAAGGGCTTGCCAAACAATTGTGTCTTGACACTTCACTATTGGCTGAAAATTGACATCCACACATTACTTCATATCAGCTCGGCTGCATCTTGTACTCATTATGTTGGCTCAGGAGCTGCTTTATTTCAGCCACGGGTACGTACGTAACTTGTGTGTGTGGTTCAAGCTGTCTTTCTGGAGATCTGCCATCAGCCCAGGAGATCATATGGGTCTGATGGCTAGAAGGACAAATGAGTCCAAGAAAATCAATGAAAACTCTATAGAGAAGCACAGGAATCCTTCCAAACGATGGGGATCTGCTGCAATCCCTACCTTTTCAGGCATGAAGGGCAGTTTCAGAAAGCTCAGCCCTGGTTAAAACAGCTGCTTTGCTAATACAAGAGGTTTCTATTTTCCCTGCCTCCTGAAAGCAACATCTGTTCAAGGCAGCATCAGATGCAGCAGCAAACCTGTGCCTCTGTTCACTGGGCTGTTTCCTCTGGACCGAACCAACTTTCATCCCGTGAAGTCTCCTTTTCGATGAATGGCCAGCAGCCAGCGTGTGTCATGGGAACACAGCCTGGAAGAGACACTTGGAAGAAAGAAGAACCCAGGACTACACAGTACCTTGATAGTTTACTTGATTAGCATGATTAATGCTAAAAACCCAGAACAAAATACAAAGTTTTGGGAGCTTTTGGGTGAAAGCAAACACTCTCATTTCCCATGAACTCGTTTGCTCCCTGGCTGAGTTTTGCTTGCATCCTAACTGTCCATATTGCTTCCTCTCTTCAAGACCTGGATAGTCTTGTTGACCAAATACTGGATTATAGTTACGGTTAATATTTAGTTCTTCTTGCCCAGGACAAACAAACAGCAGTGACAGGAAGAAGTCTAGCTGAAGTCATGCAGGCTCTTCGACTCAAGGACAGATGTTTGTCTAGAGGACACTGTGGCTCAGACATGCACATCTGAATTACCTTTGGGAATATTACAGCCAGGGTTTTTGCAGGAGGGCAGCTGGGTAGTTATAACAGTGGTTTCTGGCTTTCAGATCCACGATTCTGTGCATCATCTCACTAAAAGAAAAAAAAAAGCGCCTTTTCCTTGGTATTTTAAGAACCTGAACTTCAACTGCTGATTCCTAGGTGGAGTAACTGCCTCCAGCCATCATGAGCTATGAAACACCTCTTTTACCAACACTGTTATAGCTCTTACTCAAAGTCCACTGGACTCTGCAGCTCTTTGCTGACTTGCTGGCCCTGGGCTGGTGTATTTATACACAGAAAAAGCCGTCTCGAAATTTTTTGAGGCTTGGGTTTTGCTGCCACTTTACATATTGAACATGACTGAGGTTTTGGTAATTGTTCCGATGGTGAAGAGCAGAAGAAATTCAGCTCACCCGAACAATCGCTCTTCTCTGATGATCTGGGTTTGATTATGGCCCTTTGTAGATGCCTGAAAATCAGTTCATATCCTTTGCTTCAGAGGCAAGCCCTATAAAACGCACTTAGTGTCCCACTGAGTATCGCTGGCATTTAATTCCCTGTTTATTTTTGGTCACAAACTCAGTGGGAAACTGCGTAAACAAAGCTGCTATAAGCACACGCACGCGCGCACGGAAGGGCTGCCAAGCAAACGGTGCCAATCAGGGTAAGTCTAATGTAAACACCGAGTCTAGACAGAATGATCTAGAGACAGAAGCCAGCTCTGATGTCAAAGGAGATCAAATGCTGATAAAATTGCTAGAACCCAGGAGCCAAAGGAGTTTTGTGTTAAAGTTGGGCAGTGGTTAACTGATGTTTTTACTCGGCTTGAGTTAACGGAGTTTTTGAGCTAATATATTACTTCAGACTTTCTAGTGCTGCATCCAGCGTTGGAGTTAACAGGTCTGAAAAGCCTCTGCTTTGGTTAGTCCTCAGATGCTTTTCTGGACAGCAGGGCATGAAGCCCCTCTTCCAGCTCTGGGCAAAGCCCCAGCATGCTGTGCCCTAACATCGTGCCACCGCAGTCGTGCCTGATGTGGACAGGTCCTAGGGGCAGACCAATTCTCCCCACCCCCAGTTCTCCTTTCTGTGTCTTTTGCCTGCCATGAATGTAGTGGGTCTGTGCACGGCAGCAGCTCTGCATGAAAGGGTGCTGTCCCCTTCTGTGCCACAGATACTCCAAGTGGGCAATGTGGAGGTGTCCGCAGGCAACGCTGCCTACTGCTGCAGAGAAACGGCTGAGGAACTTCTACACATTTACTTGCATTTCCAGGAGGGCTTCAAGGGAAGGAATGCTTGAAGCCCAGCAGCTGAGCAGCACTTAATGTCTGGAAATACAGTCCCAGCAGAATCGCAGAATCACAAAATTGTAGGGGTTGGAAGGGACCTCCAGAGATCATCAGGTCTAATCCCCCTGCCAAAGCAGGGTCTCTAGGACAGGTCGCGCATGTAGGCATCCACTTGGGTCTTGAATATCTCCTGAGAAGGAGACTCCACACCCCCTGGGCAGCCTGTCCCAGTGCTCTGTCACCCTCACTGTGAAAAAGTTCTTCCATATATTGGTGTGGAACTTCCCGTGCTCCAACTTGAAGCCATTCCTTCAGCAGTGATGAAATAAGGCATAAACTCCATCTGATCCATGCCTCTTAGCTCTGCCCCTAAAGCAGTGGTACAGCTTCTCACAGCTGTGTTAACACTGTATGTCATGCAAGTGGCAGAGGAGCTGCTGCCCTGCATTGGAGAACGCTTAACCATCCCCTTTCTGTGCTTCACTCTCTGCTTATCTTTTCATGCCTTGTGTGAGATCTGTATCACATACTGTAGTGGCTCGTTGTGTCGATTGGTCTGGTTGTGAGAGTACTTGGTCGGGTCCTAATTTGTCTTGAGGTTGTCCCGCCGACATCTGCACACACTCATTTCTGATAGGGAAACTCTTAGCCTGACTTCTGGAATACAGCAACAGAGTTTCCCGAAACCCAAATAACTTCTAGAGAAGAAAACAAACTAAGAAAGAAGTTATTCCTGGGAAATGAGTGCAGAACAATTTATCACTTCCTAAACAGGTTAGGGACAGTAGCAGAATAAACAGTATGAAAGAGTAAATCTGCTGTGTGGTTCCTGTGGTGGGACAGATCTCCCACAGCCTGTGACCTCGTCTGCCTCAGTTCCCAAAGCGCTGTCCTGCTCCGGTCAGCTTCTAGGACTAGCTGCAAGCCTGTCCCAGTAGATGATCTTCCTTGCTTGCAGTTAGGCAGACATTTAGCCTGCTAAATGCTTCTCTTCTGGCTCCTTGGCCAATAACGTTCTAATGAACATGTGGAACTGAACCATGGCATGGATGCTTCTGGAGATCTACTCTGAGGAACCAAAAGGGATGTCACAGTCTTTGATGTTACCAGTGCAAGGTCCACCGCCAGCTCTGGCCCCTCCGATGCCAGTGCCTCTCCAGGGCACAGGATGTGCAAAAGTGAGGTGTACCTGTGGTGCCTGCATCCCCCTCCCTGTTTCCCTGTTCCTCCCTAG
The DNA here is from genome assembly GCA_013400835.1 of Zapornia atra. NCBI lineage: Eukaryota > Metazoa > Chordata > Aves > Gruiformes > Rallidae > Zapornia > Zapornia atra. The sequence continues at coordinate 310,175 of VZTU01027988.1, forward strand.
GGAAAGCTGTAGGGAAGATGCTCGTTCATATTTCCTCCAGCTGCCCCCAAAGGCACAGAAAAGCCCTGAAATGAGGGAAGTCATATAATCTATGTCTTGGATTTTGCTTAAAAGCATATTAACCCCCCTCCCTTTTTTCTTTCGGTGGGATTTCCTTTGTTTTACTGAGCAGCTGCAGGCTGCGTGGTCCCAGAATTGTAATTTTGGGCTGCAATAGCAGGCTGTATGCTGTCACAGTGTGTATTACATATCCAATAAAAGCCTGACTATTGTGTCCTCTGGGCACACTTTAAAATAATTGCTTGTAAAAGCACATACTCATCTCAGCTGTGCTCGTCTGAGGGACCAGCGACAGGAAAGGCTCCCTGACTTCCCACAAAAATTCTCCTTATCCTTCTCCATTCATACTTACCCTCTATCATCTTCAGCCCCCCTCCACCCCCCTGCCCCCCAGTAAATTTATTCAAGAGAATTGCTCAATATCTGCCTCTGTCCCTTCAGCCTTGCTCAAGGCTGCATGGAGTTGGCCAACACATAGTGGAGGAAGCTCCTCAGGGGCAATGGGGTGGCAGAGGAGAGGGAGTTGGATTGTCTTCTTTGTCCCATACAAGATGGAGGGATGTCTTTTTCACATCCCCTGTGATGGCTGCTGTTGCCTTGCCTACTGTTACAGCCTGACACACTGATGACTGCCATCACTCTCTGGCTTTGGACATAAGGTATTGTTCAAAATCAAAACTCCTGCATAACACCAAAGAAAACCAATTTCTCCAACCAACACAACCTACAAACCCCAGAGACATTTCCTTTCCTCCTTTGCCTCTTAAACACTCTGTGCAAGCAAGGAGCCCATAACCCTTTCTTGGCTGTTTCACCCTGTCTCAGAGTGAATATTAGAAACTAGTGACGAGTGAACATCCAGTGCCTTGCACTTTGGGGTCACTTCACTTTAAATAAGCATCCAAATGTTCACAGCTGAGCTGGCCAAAGCTCATTTCTCTTGAAATTTTCTCACGCAATTTCAGGCACAATTTCTTCTGGCCACAGCTGTGAGTATCAAGAGAATAGTCCTCTTTGCTCTGTTTTAGTGTGCTTGGCTCTAGTGCTAACCAGAACTGGGAGTTAGAAGCAAAAGAAGTATGTCTGTCTGTCTGTCTATCATCTATCTGTCCATCTATTGTACTTTGCGTGTGTGTAGAAAAACTTTAAACCCTCAGAAGACTAATGAAGCTTTGTGCAAATTGGTTTGAGTTGGGTGTAATGTATTGTGTCCAGTTCTGGGCTCCCTGGTATAAAAAAGACAGGGATCTCCTGGAGAGAGTCCAGGGAAGGCTATAAAAGTGATTAAAGGACTGGAGCATCTCCCCTACGAGGAAAGGCTGAGGGAACTGGGGCTGTTCAGTCTTGAGAAAAGAGGGCTAAGAGGGGATCTGATTGATGTTTATCAATATCTCAAGTGTGGGACACAGGGGGAAATAGCCAGCCTCTTTTCAATGGTCTGTGGAGACAGGACAAGGGGCAATGGCTGCAAGTTGGAGCACAGGGAGTTCCGCACCAATATGCAGAACTTTTTCACAGTGAGGGTGAGGGAGCCCTGGGACAGGCTGCCCAGGGGGGTGTGGAGTCACCATCTCTGGAGATATTCAAGACCCATCTGGACGCTGACCTGTGTGACCTGTTGTAGGGACCCTGCTTTGGCAGGGGGGTTGGACCTGATGAGCTCTGGAGGTCCCTTCCAACCCCTACGATTCTGTGATTCTGTGAATGTTTTGGAAAATGGCTCTTTCCTTCCAACCTAACATTGACATACTTATTAAAAGTCAGCGTTTCAGTCTGTTCTGAGGAAGTCATGAGATCTGACAGGCGCGTGCGCGCGTGTGTTTTCAAGGTTATCCATTTACAGAAAGTAACAGGGGAAAGTTTATCTGCTGTCAGCTCATTGCAGGAATTCCAGGCCGGGGCTTGCAATATTTACACAAGGTGTTTCATTGTGAACTTTCTGAACGTGAAAGTATTAAAACTCCAGAAATACACGTAGCGAGTCGCGGAAAATTAATCCTCGTCCTTTCATTGCCGTACTTGCAAGCAATCGTTGCCAGTTCTCTTGCCATGCCAGAGCACAACAACGCCTGTAAAAGAGCAGAGAGCCTCTGCTCTGTGCAACGTTTCTGCTTGTTTATAAAAGGGGCTGGGGGGAGGTGGAAGGGTTGAGTTTATTACAGCTCGTGGGGGAAATCTGGTTTTGTCCAATTTACCTGGTTGTCGCTGAAACCATATGTATGATCTGAGTGTAAAGAAGCATACCTGTAAAGAATTTTTGCTGTTGAGCTTTCTGCAGAGTTTTCCTGGAGTCTGACCTTGGGCAATCATGGTTTTGCCTTGTTTTACAGAGATCTAATTGTTCCTAATTTCCTGTTGATAAATGGTACAAGGTGTGGAGCTGCACTTCTGATGTTAAATTTCAATCATTTGTCTGACTTAATAGAGGTGAATAGCTCCTTCAAATGTAAGTGCTTTCAGTTCATATAGGACATATTTATATTGAAAATCTATTTTGAGTGGGCAAAGCCATTATTCAGGATGTAGGAAAGTGTTTCTGACCTATATTTTTTGAGCTTTAGGGGACCTCTGGGCACTGGGTGTGGATGTTTTGACCATGACAAATTGACTTCATAGGATGATTTTATGTTTTCTTTTCCCAGCAAGAATCGTGACAGGTTCCCACTTGCCACAGGTAGCTCACAATTACACCTAGCTCAACAGCTTGCAGATGTCCTCCCAACGTATGAGTAGTCCTGGTGGCAGGAGGACAATGCTTCCTCTTGGAAACATTGCTGATCCCTTGGCATCTTTCTCCTCTTACCCACGATTTCTAGTAAATACAAGCCTGTTTGATGGCTGGGGCTTTGTGTAAATCATAAATGTGTCTTGCCATAATATGCCTTTTGCAACCAGCTTCTCTTCCTTTCATTGATAAGAGCTTCCTTCAGCTAGGGTAGGGTATAAGGAAATCAGCGTTTAGGGATTAATTCCTCAGGGGTTAAATCTTCTACATTCTTTTTCTTTTGCCCACAGAGGCAGGTGGGGAAGCTCCCTGCATCCCTTCCATGCCTGCGGCATGTAATAACTGCAGTGTGGGCTGCCCTGAGTCACAGCAGCAGTAGCCAAGAATGCATCCAGCTCTGGGCAAGGAGTGCTGGTGGCCTGACTTGAAGCCTCTATCAGAGCCCCTATCTGAATGTGTTCATCTAAAATATATGGCGATATTTCTGCTGGACCTTGATCTTGCTGGGCGTGATGCAGAGAGGAGTGTTTCCACCAGTTGATACTTCAAAGAGGCAGTGAAGTCCCAGGGAATTGCTTTTGACCTGTGGTGATGCAATTAAGGGATGTGCAGAACTTTTAACAGGATGCAGGAGAACTTATAAGAGGACTATTAATGATATCTGATAACCCAGTTCAGGTCAGGCCATTTGTGTATGGGTGGTAAGTACTTGACTTTGTTGTAGACATGAGTAATACTTCAGTAAATAACAATTTAGCGAAATTGTTAAGTCTAAGTCAGCAGTCATTAGTCCTGTAAGACTTCCACAGATGAACCTAGGCCTGTGTTGCTAAACACTACTCGGGAGCAGATTAAAAAATAAATATGACTCACCACATAATTTTCCCAGCCAATACAGATCCTGAATCAGAGTAATTATTCCAATTACAACGTCCTTCTGTTTGGTATTTTTCATCCAGCCTTTGCACACTATTTTGAAAGCTCTTGACGGGATACTAAATTTTGCCTGAGTCTTTTTCTCCCTGTCTAAAGCACTCAATTAAAGCAGAAAAAAAATCCCTTCATTTCTCAGTGTATGGAGCTGTTCCTGTACTTGTTCAGTACGATATTGAAGCTGTGAAAAGCAACTGCTTCTTTTTTTCCTACCAAAAAAAGAAGGCATCTATTAGAACTTCCCCTTAACATATAGTGTGTTTTAATATAATTCACCTCATAGCTAATCCCCTCCTGCACAGATAACATTTTATACTCAAATTTTACTCTTTGAGCTTTTCAGCCTTTCAGTTCCAGCCCTGGATCCGTATCGGGTTTCCTCTCTTAAATAGCTCTCCTGTCTGTTTTGTATAACTTCCAATGGTTTGCAGGGTATCTTTGTTTCAAAATCTGTTGGCCTGCTCTGCTGGGACTACATATGTCTCTGTTGTGTTTAGCTATCCCCTGCAACCTGTTAATATAGTGTAATGGGTTTGCAAAGATAAAAAACCTTACTGAAATAATACTCCTTTCATTACAAAATGGACCCTGGAAAAGAAAAAAAAAAAAAAAGAAAAAAAAAGGAAAAAAAATGAAGTGGATGCTTGTAATGAAAAATATTTCAAGAGAAGAAATATCTAGGTCACAGCTTTTCTCAATTTTTGTAATTTAATGCAGCCTGGAATAATTGCTGCGTGCATTCTTTTGAAATCAAGTCCTATAATGTTCTTATTGCTCAATCTCTGTTTTCAAATGTTCCTGGTAGTGTACAGTGTTCTGTTTTCCAAATAATTATACTGTAAAAATGCTAAAAAAGTAAGTTGAATCAGAGTTTATCCAAATATTGGAAAGAAACACAGCCATCCACATCAGCCTGGTCGCTGTTGGTTTCTTCGTGGGAAATTAACTCTGCTTCTGAAGACGTCAGGGCCACAAAGCCCCAAACTCCAGAGGAAAATATGCTCTGGTGGAGGAGATGGGGGGAAGTAAAAGACTTATGGCTCAAGTCTCAGGTAATCTCAGGGAAATCTGAGGAAATTAAGTAGTGTGTAAATGATGCATAGGCTTTCCACGTCGTGTATGCAACTCCCTTTGGAGAAAACAGTGGGATGATGCATGATTTCTTCCTTGGGATTGCGCCCTTTTCCTCTCACACGTGCTGCAGGAGATATTTTAAGAGCAGGCTAAAGCAATTTAGAAGCATCCAATGGAGGTAAAAAGGTTGAAGGCTTTGTGTAGAGTCCCTAGGAATTAACCCAGCAGTCCCAGCCTTACAGTACAAGAAGTGATTGGAAAACCACTCATGTGAGATTTGCATTGCCAGCCAGCTCAGGTGGGCAGGGGCAGAATCTGGGCAGGGAAGACCAGAAAAGCAACTGCACCTTTGCTTGTGAGGCTCAGAAAATGAAAGGTGGGCAGCAGATACCTTTGGTTTAACATAAAAGTGGTTTCTTTTCCCTTTAGCTTCACATTTTTCCTGCATACCACTTCATATGACACCGGATCAGGGGAAAGATATGGAAGATAAGTACAGAAGAAAAGTATCTACTTCAACACTAGCAGAGAAAATACTGGCAGATTCTCAGATCAGGCAGAAGTGTTTGGAAAGCTAGTCTGTTAAAATGAAAGATCATTTTCCACTCTGTAGCAAAAAAAAAAAATCAAAGCACCTGAAAAATCTCAGCATGTGTCACGAATCCTTTGTGAAAAAGGGGTGGCTGTCAGTATGAAGTGGAGCTCACAAGTCATGTTATGTGTTCTTCGGTATCTCTTTGCACACGCGCCCTTCGAAACTAATAGACTTCATCTCTTCTCGCTTTGGTTGTGTCTAAAGAGAGTCAGCTTTCAAACAGGAGAAGGAGGAAAGCTTAAATCGTTCCAGTGGATGGTTACTTAACCTCCCTCTCAACCACGGCACTCCATCACCGCCTCTTCTTATGCAGCATGCTATGCTTTAGGTGGGATTTGTAACTGCTGGGCTGTTTGTGTTGCTGAGCAGCCTGATACACTTCCCACAGAGGAGTTCAGTGGTATCTGAAGACAAGTCAAGAATATCCATCCCCCTGTTACTTATTGCCAGATTTCTTTTCTTACCACTGGTGGCCAAACTATCATCGCTGTGGATGATTTCCATCTGCCCAGCTACAGTATTTTTAGCTGGAAAAAGTATTGGGCTTTTGTTTTTTATTCCCTTCCCCATTTTTGATCCTTGATTTAATGCAGATAATCTGACCGTCCCTGGAAAAGAAAACTTAAATTAGAAAACCTTTAATTGAGGGGTTTCCTACCAACCTGAATAGGCGTGTCTCTCTCAGTATGCTTGCAGGTAGAGAGGTTAACCAGCTGGGTTCAGTAAGCACTGATATTCTCCAGCTACCAAGCTAGTATACGTGGTGTTGTAGCCAGATTTTTACTTACTCTGCATAGACAGGGCACATTTTCATATACTTTAGCCCTGTTCAAATTTAATTATAATGTTGTTTTGGTTTTTTTTTTGAGAAGTCATCACTGCATCCATATTAACAAAATTGTCTGGATTGCCCTTAAGAGAGTTTCTAAGGTCTTATGTCTTAGTTTTTATTCTTTATGATGATGATGACGGTATTTGGGATTGCCCTGCTGGCTTTTTTGGTTAGTATAGTGGTATCTTTTCTTTCTTTATTTGTCTAATTAGTCATAATGACCATAAATAGCCATATTTCCATCTAAATCAGTAGGGACACACTGAATAATGCAGGAGTTCTTACGCTGCAGAAGCCAAACTCTCCTTATGTGTCTGGTAGCACAATGTTGAATAACCGATGTTCACTATGGGTTAAAGCTCCCATCCTTTTCTATTCAGCATAGCACTGTGGCCTGTGTCTCCTTACCTTCTGCTGATACATGCTGTTCTTGGCCCCCCCAAAGTCTCTCCATCAGATAGAAATACTACCAATCGAATAATTCAGCCATTGATTCTCACCTTTTCTCTTTTTTTCTTATCTGGAATGATCTAAGAACATGTTCACTCTTGTTAATTGTTACAAAAATTTCTTCATAAATTATTGTCTGTCAGTTTTTATTACCAATATTCAAATGCCTTCTTTTTTTATTATTATTAGCTATTAGATTTAGAGGAAAGCGTAATACGACTTCATTCCATGATCAAAGGAACACCCTGTTTAATGCCAAGTTTCCAATATGAATACTTGTGTTATAAATTTTTTCCATTAATTTGTTATTTCTATAATTGTTCTTGTCAGTAAATGTGTTCATTACTGGAAAGAGAAACTTAAAAAGAACATAAAACTAGTTACATTGCATTCAATAAGGCATTAAGATGAGTATTCCTGGGAACCCTTTTTGTAGTGTTTTCCCAGCAGTACGTCTTCCAATGGACAGCTCTACAGAAAGCTTGGGGAGAGCAGGAACCCAGGTCATTTTCCATGGAAATCCATGTTCATTTAGCCCAGAGACTGCAGAACTGGACACTGTTTGGCAAGTCATAATTCAATAACAGCATCTTCCCTTCCTGGGAATATAACTCGGTCGCTTGGTTTATCTGAGAAACCTTGTCTGAATTTTCAAGCATGGAAATAAGCAGCTGGTTGAGAGGAGGATTTGAAGCAGTTTTGTTTGAAAATGTGGCCCTTTTCAAACAGCAAAGCTCAGCTATCTGTATTCTTTTGGAAATCTGAGATGGCTGCTTATTTGAGAGAGATTAAATGTACATCTATTCTTGGTGGTAAGCCCTGTATTTTCATATCCATTCTCCTGATGAAAAAGAAACTTGAGACAAATTGCAAAGAAGGGCCCTTTCCCCTCCCCCTGTTTCCAGAGGAAAGCCAACAGGGCAAAGAGAGCTCGGACGTTTTATTGGAGGCACCACATAGAATCACAGAATCACAGGGGTTGGAAGGGACCTTGAGAGCTCATGGGGTCCAACCCCCCTGCCAAAGCAGCTCCCCAGCTCATATTGCACAGGTCGGCGTCCAGTCAAGTCTTGAATATCTCCAGAGATGGAGACTCCACACCCCCTGGGCAGCCTGTCCCAGGGCTCTGGCACCCTCACTGGGTAAAAGTTCTTCCCCATGTTGGTGCGAAACTTCCTATGCTCCAACTTGCAGCCATTGCCCCTTGTCCTGTCCCCACAGACCACTGAAAAGGGGCTGCCCATTTCCCCCTGCATCCCATACTTAAGATATTTATATACATTAATAAGGTCCCCCCTTAGTCTGAACAGCCCCAGCTCACCCAGCCTTTCCTCATAGGGCAGATGCTCCAGGCCCTTAATCAAGACTATGGTATCTCTTCAAGTGCTTGAGAAGGCAAAGCCCTTTCTCTTTCTCTCACCATCACCTGTGTGTCAGCTTCAGCAATGGTTCTGAAAGGAAATGAAATTTTGGCTTTGTTTCATGCCAAAAAAAAATGTTAAATGGAGAAATCATCACTAGCTGGGCCTCCAGGGAGCGATTTGGAATTGCACCTTAAAATTGGATTAGAAAGCCCTGATTCCACCTCAATTTTCCTTGTTTTAGACTCCTTTGGAGTGATACGTAGTGAAGAACTGCAGGAGCATAACAAAAAAAACATACTTACAGCAAGTAAAATGACACTGAAATATCTAAGAGGCTTCATTGTACTGTGGTGTTACAAATTTAACCAAACTGTTGTTACAGATTCATGAATTGAATCTGTTTAGCAGTCAGAGACCAATACATCTTCTGTCACCAGTTTAATCACACACACACAAGTGATGGCTGCACACCATACTGTAGGAAGGACAATGACTCACTGTTTTACTCTGTTTTATTCCTACCAAAGCTTAGACTTTGCTATTTTATGTCATATTTTGTGTTATCATAGAATCATAGAATGGTCTGGGTTGGAAGGGACCCCAAAGATCACGGAGTTCCAACCCCCCTGCCACAGGCAGCGCCACCAACTACACAAGGTTGCCTGGGGCCCCATCCAACCTGGCCTTGAACACCCCCAGGGATGGGGCACCCACCCCCTCTCTGGGCAGCCTGTTCCAGCCCCTCACCACTCTCTCTGTAAAGAACTTCCCCCTAATATCTAATCTAAATCTTTCCTCCCTTAGCTTCACTCCATCCCCCTTGTCCTGCCATTGTTGAATCCCCTCCTGTTCCTCTGCTCCCTTCAGGGACTGGAAGGCTGCAATGAGGTCCCCCCCACAGCCTTCTCTTCTCCAGGCTGAACAAGCCCAGCTCCCTCAGCCTCCCAACCTCAGTCATCAGGGAGAGATGCCACTATGTCCCTGTATCATGTTTTGTGGTTTGGAAAAGGTGACATGCTTTCTTCAGCAAGGTTTGGACTGATCAGGCGTTCCCCAGCACACAACCTGCTTGTTGACCTGAAAACAGCACGTTTCACCTGACCCAGCACATGCCGATGTCAAAATCTGAGCAACTTAGACTGAGTAAAGAGAAACAAGAACCTAAAGGACCTCAACCACTTACCCTGCAGCATCCATCACACCTTAAACATGCCTGTTCCTCTCCATTAATTTTTGAGGGACCCCATGAATCTCTCCACCATGTGGATTCTTCGTATGCACTTAAAGTGCAGGGAGGAGAATCCATTGACATGGATCTGGCATATCCATCACATCTGCCAGCTTTACCTGGGTTTCCTTCACATGTTTATTTTTCTGGCTACTAGTGGGTTACTAGTGGGTTAAATGGAAAAACATGGACTGCTAAAGCTGCAGGTTTGTGCTCTGAGATTTGGGAGGATTTTGCTCTCTTATTGTGCTATTCTGTGGAAATATCATTGTTGTTTGCTAGGAGAAAAAAAACCCCACAACAAAACAAAACATCTGTTTTCCTCCTCACACTTAATAGCTACATTCATCAAACCCTTCCCAGGCTACTGAAGCAGGAGACCATCAAAATACAGGAACCACTGAGGGGAATTCACAGTTGTGCTGTACCTGGGAAGAACATGAGCCGCGGTGTATTTGGCAAGTACAGAGCCCTTGGGGAATACGCCTCACAAAAGGCAGCAAAGGGATGGATGTCAAAGGGAGCAGATGGATTGCATTGAGCTTTGCAGACTGGAAGATGCTCTATTGTCTCCTGGAGTAAAGCAGTTGCTCTGAAACATGTCTCGTAACACACTCTCTGCTGATGTAGTGGTCACCGTGCAGGAAGCAGCTGAGCCTTTTCTAGTGCTTCCAGCAGCCAAGTTCTGAGCATCCTGATAGTGTCATCCCTAGAAACAGTGTGTCTGCGGCCACGCTGTGATGAGGGTAAGGTGCTTGGTAGCCATGTGAAATAAGTTCATGGGGGGGCAATTAGGGGACTCAGATCTGATGGAAGTCAAGAAGACCCATCAAGTGGTATTTTTTTAATAGTGGGAGATTTATTAATTGTTTTTATTGCAACACTCCTGGGGGAGAGGGAGCGGAGCCTGTGCTGGGCAGGATCCTTTGCCGTGCAGATACCAACTGCTTTGTGTGGAGTAGCAAAGCATTGATAGGACAAGGGGAAATGGCAAGAAGCTGTGCCAGGGCAGGTTTAGATTGGACATTAGAAAAAAAAAATTTACTGAAAGAGTTGTCAGGGCCTGTAACAGGCTGCCCAGGAAGCGGGTTGAGTCACCTTCCCTGGATGTGTTCAAAAAAAAGGGTAGATGAGGTACTTAGGGATATGGTTTAGTTAGGATGAGAATGGTTGGACTTGATGATCTTCAAAGGTCTTTTCCAACCTTCTGATTCCGTGTCCTTTAGCTGAAACTGGGATGCAGTGTGTTGACACAGCATCTCTTTGCCATTGATCCCAAGGCACGTGGGCTCAGGTCCTCCCCAGGGTGGTGCCACCAGGAGCACTGGGTCATCATCCAGCTGTTTTTCACAAAGATGTTTAAAAGATGCACGTGAACTGCCAGAAAAATTTCTCCTAGTCCCCTTAGTTAGGAGTGAAATGTTGTGCCCCCCAAAATCATGTGGGAAGATTACAACCAGATTTTCACGTTGCAATGTGTTCTGTTTACAAACTGAGACCAAACTATGCAACCAAATCACAACCCCTTATTAGAGGGGAAAGGCTGAGATGATGGAGTGCCGTGCGCGGCGTGGATGAGCTGGAACTGCTCTGCTATGCCTCAGCTAATTGGCACAGGACCCAGTAACGTGGGTATCCAACCAGTTGTTTCATACACAGAAACTTGTGTGAGTATTTCCACTCACTCCTAGCTCGGCTGATGAAAATGCACAGATGCAAGGGTGAAAGGTTGTGTGAGATTCAGGGTGTCGCCAGCTCCTCTTAAATAGCCTCCTTGGGCTTCTCAAACGTTGTTTTAATAATAATAGTAGCATTATTAATTTATTGTAAATTAAAAAGGAGAGTTAAGCAAAGGGAAGCTGTGCCAGGATCCTCCAGGAAGACACAAGAAATTGAGAGGAGCCTCTTCTTGTCAAAATTGGAAAGCCACCCGGGGCTGTGCCCTTCTGCTGCCCACCCTGTCTTTGGCCCATGGCCAAAGCAGGGGTTGTACCATTCAGCTATGGGTGGTCAGCCAGGGGTGCCTGGAGCACCTTGCACCACCAGCATCACCCACGAGTCTGCTGCAGCGACTGCTGGCTGGCTGGTCTGGCTGGCTTGCATGAGAGCCGTTTTTCAGGTGCTCTGCTGAACATTCCCCTCCCCAAAATGCTGCTGGGAGAAGTGAGAAGCTTGCCCTCAGGATGACTTTCCTCGAGCAGCTGGCTTGCTCTTCTCACACGCCAGCTCCCCTCGGACGCTTTGCATGGGCATTTGAGTAACTATCCAACCATAAAATAAGCATAAATGTTTTCTCAGGGAGAAGATGAGGAATGTGTTTTCAATCCACTCCAAGATTTCCCTAAAATAAAGACTCCATGTCCGTGGACAATAATCATATTAACACACCAGGAAGTTAAAAGAAAAAAAAAAAAGGAGCTGAAAAGGGACTGTGTCGGTCACACATTGCTGGGTTTGTCCCTTTCCAGACACACTTGATTAGACCTCTTTCTTTACTGGTTTGTAGACACCTTAAATCTAACAGGGTAGGACTGACATATGGTTAAGATAGTAAAACATCCAAAACCTTTCCAAGCATTAGCTGAAAATCATCCAAAATTCCACTAAAATACATACTGAAATAATGTGGGAAAAGAGGAGGGTTTTTTTTTTTTTAAATTATTATTATTTGTAGCCATTAATGGGGGGTTTGGTGTCTTAGTGTCATCATGATTCTTAGTTCCAATTCCTCAAGTTCGCACACCTAGCACAAAAAGCAGCGTTGACTTGGTGCTGCAACCGAGATGATACATTCAGGGAAGCTTAATCTCATGGACTCTCAAATCTAACACTTCCAAATTAACACCAATTTCTTCATACTCACTCTCTCTCTCTCTCTAGATATTAATTTCTGGCTGTTTGCAACTGCTGACAGGAAAAATGTGTTAGAAAGATTTAACTCTAACCTCACACAAGCAAATGATGTTTCAGAGCATCGATGCTTTGACAAAAGTCTGGACACTGGTGTGTGAATGGAGACAGTTTGGAGAGAAGCTTGTGGCAGATTCCTCAAACCCCATCCCCTGGTGATTAGAGTCGCAATGACTGGGCTTCATCAAAAACCTGCTTTGCTTCCCCAAATCCTGTTCTAGCATCTTAAAAATGTCAAGACAACTCATTCTTTCTTTCTCCTAAGTACCTTGATGGGAAGGATTCACTGCTGTGGGCTGTGATGTCTGCAGAGAAAAGTAAGAGGCATTTGGGTCTCAGCTTGTGTCAGACACCTCCAAGAAATCCTTCTTTGGCAAGCTGGTGGCATTACAGTCCATGTCTTTACTTGTCTTCAAGAATGCTGGAAGGGTTTATTCTGTTTTCCCTGTATTTCTCCAAAATAAACTGCTTGGACAACAGCAGGAATAACTATGAGTGAGGCGGATGGTGTGAGCTGATTGCGCAGAGGCTGAAATGTCAGACTCCTTGGCAGTCAAGGTGGGCTATGAGTATCCATTGCAGTCAGTCACAGCTCCACACCTCAAAGGAGAGGAGATGTTGCTGCATCTGTATCTGATTTGTGTGTGACCCCAAAAGGAAATTGTATTGCAGAAGGGTTTTGCACTCAGGCCATGTTTTTATTTCAAGCTGTTGAGATTTTGCTGGAGGTCCACTACTGAGACCTTAATGTTGTGTGGTTTCAGTGTTTTGACATCACTACTTAAGGCAACACTGAAAGATTGTTTTGCATTGTTTTATTAATTCTAAAAGGGTACATTTATCTGGGAAACATTACCCCATGAATCTCCTCATACTTGACAATTATTGGAAGTTTACTGGAGTTTTGTCTGAAAAGAAAATTTGCTAAAATACTCTTTTGAGATGGTAAGTTATTCTTCTAGGCAGTTTGACCTGCAAACCAGGGAGAAAATGATATAACTTTTATGTATTTTATTTGCCTCTTTACAACAGTTTTTTTCCCCCCTCTATTCAATTTGAAAATGCCATTTTTTTCCCCTGAACAAACAGCTCCAACAGTTTTCTAAAGGCTAAGAAAATAACAATCCAAATGTGAAAATGAAAAAGAATCATTCATTTACAGTAACATAAAATAGATTAGCCAATCTGAAAGGAACTTTTTCCCCTGATTTTTTTTTTGGTTTGGCAGCCAAATTAAAAAATAAAAGAAAAAAAATTCATTCTTTGCACAGCTCTAAATAATGTGCTTCAAAAATATCCAAGGGATACATTCACACAAGAAACAGATTCTCTTTCATTTTTCAAGCCATCCAATAGAGAGGAGGGGAAAAAAGGACCAGAAGCTCCTCCAAGTTTCCTTTTGCTGCTCCTTTTAAAACAGGGAAAACACATTTCTGACCACATTACATGTTTTAGTTGGACACCACTAAGTACGAGGCTTCTGCTGAAATGCAGAGCACCACCCGACCAAAGCTCAAAGTTGGGCAACCAGCCATGATTATTTGTAAAATAAAATGAATCCGAAAGCTGTCATAAGCAGAAAGGCAATGGTGGCTTGGAGCATCCTCCTGCTTGTAAACATCCTCCTGCAGTGGTCCCCCACTCATTTAACCTAAGATTTACCCTCCCTCTGTGACATAGACAGAATTTATGTGCACGGGGTCTTTGGCTTGGGAAACTGGGTTCCTGCTTTTCCTTCCTTCCTTCATCATCCCTGCTGTGTTTTGGTTTGGGCAGTACTTGAAAGCAATGTCATGGTTTTTATGGAGGGCACTGGGATATACATGGTCCATGCATGGGTAGGAGGACTAAAGGAGATGCTATTGGAAAGGAACAGTGCTTGTCTCTGAGGGCTTTGTTGTAGCTCCTTCATCCCCCCCTCATTGAGAGGGTCTTGGTCCTTCTCACCTCTGATGGCCTTTCCCAGTACGGTGTGTCATGTCAGCAAACCTGGCCTCCTTCTGCCACACACCAAATTAAAAATAAAGCTTTTTGGAGAAAAAATGTCCCCGATGTCTCTTAATACAGGGAACTTTTACAAATTGTTGTGTATTAATCCTTTAGTTTCTATTTCCTGGCGTTGTGTTCTAGTTCTTTTGGATATATGAATTCAGGATCGTCTTACGGGGACATTTTTGCCAAGTCCAGGGTAGATCCTGCATTCTGTGAAATACATAACTGCACTCACTCTCTCTGGTTAAAGTGTGTGGCTGTTAGCTTGCCACATTCCCATATCTGCCAACAACTTCACTAGTAGAACACGTAGGAGTGTAGTAAGGAGTGCAAGAGCAGAGATTTTTCTGCTTCCCTCACCCCGGATCTCCGGCCGCTGTGATCTGTGGATCATGTCTGTGTAGCTGGGCAGAATAAAATCCATTTTTTAAAATGCATCAGCAAATATTTGTACTTCTTTCCATGTCCAAGAGCTGGTCATCCCTGAACCTTTCCCCTCAGATTTGGTTTTGACAACGGAAAGGTCTTTGGGCCACCCAAAACTCCTTGGGTTGTGAGTTTCAGGCAAACCAGCTTCTAAGACCAAGAGGATCTAAGAGCGTGATGCTGCACCACACACAGCTGCCCTGATGTTTCCGTGCCAGCTGGTCTGACTAAAACTGGCCACAGCTCCTGCCCAGGTCCTGGTCCCTGATGAGGTGTGTGAACTGCTCCACCCCAGATCCTTTCACAACTGGTCCTACAAAACGCTCTCTAGGTTTGAACTCACCACAGTTCAAACGGTGGTTTTACTGTAACCAGAGAGCCTTTCAACTTTTTTTTTTGGGTTTAGGGCTTTTTCCCCCCCCCCCCCC
>VZTU01027988.1:325220-356628 GCA_013400835.1 Zapornia atra
CCCCCCCTCTTTTCTTTCTTGGTTTGGCTGGTGGGAAGAGGAATGCCTGGCTGGAGTCAGAGCTGGTGGTGATGTGGGCTCTTCTTCCATGGGAAGCTACAAAGTTCCGCTTACCCCTGCACACCAGGAATCAAAGAGCCGGAAAGGCTCTTCTTGCTCAGAGAGCCAAGTACTGTTCCCAACCAGCCCTTGGCCCCAAAAACTTCCCTTTGGAATTTCTCTGTTCCTGTGCTTATTCTGGCTTCATCCCGCTTCTCGCTGCTGTTCCCAGGCGGAGAATAATGCTCCAGGTGCTTTTCCCATTGCCACGTCCACCAGGCTCTTACCATCACCTCCATGATGGGATAGAGTTCATGGGTCTCCTGAAGGAGGTCATCTCAGACCAACCCTTCACCAGCGTTGAGAAAACCCATGTTCCCCGTGAGGAGGTTTACCTATTACCAACAAATGTCAGCAAGAAAAAACCAGCTGGGCAGCACTACTTATGGTCTACAGGCTTTTGGAGACCAGCTGGACCTGGTGTGTCTCACCTCCCAATGCCAGCTGCAGGGCAGAGCAGCTCGTGGCACTGTGTGTTGGCAGTGAGGACAGGGATTGCTATTTAAGGGTTGGACACAGCAGATAAATCAGGGCACTGCTTTCCTCTAGGCAACTCTACTCTGAAGCAGCCACGGCACCAAGCTCTAAGTAAGACCTGTTGGCAAGACAAGTGCATTTCACAGGAATAGTATCAGTTAGATGGGTTGGGGTTTTGTCTCTGAAGAAAATAGGTCCAACATAACTCCATGTAAATATATATATGTATATGGCTGCTTTAACAAAGATACTTATGTATGCTGTAGAAATAGAACATTTTCCTGGCCCTGTGGGTATGGATTTGTCTGCAACCGTTGCAACAACGTGAAATGTCATTATCCTTTTCCTCAGAGGAAAACAAGATTTTTAGTAAGCACTCCATTTAAAGTAAAAAAAAAAAAATTAAAATAGCATTGTCTCTGCAGCACAGAGCTTTGCAACTGTTGTTGCTCACATCATCAACAAACAGACTGAAAGAAGTGGTGTGCAGGGGTGTGGGAAAAAGAGCTCTGTGGTTTTCGGTTTCAGCCCTGCCTGAGAATCACTTTGCAATCTTGGGCAAATGGCTTAACCTCTCCGGGACTCGATCTGTTTAGCTCAGTGGTTGGCTGAACAGTATTTAGTGGACCTCATTTAAGGGGGTGTTTGAATTATCCATGAGAAGATGCAGAGTCCCTGAAGGAAGATGGCATGTAAGCGTTCAGGTAGTATGATCATGCTTGCTGGGGTATCATGGCTTTCTACTTCCAGGAATACAGAAGTCTTACATGAGAAGGGTGTTATTGCTACATACGTATGGATTTTTCTTCCTTAAAGGCAAAGCAAGCAACATCCTCCAGACAGGAGATCCTGACACCCACATCAGGCAGGCTCCCACCCAAGCCAAGTACAGTTTTGCCTGAGCTAGAATTTGTCTCTTTGTGAATCACCCAACACAATCCATTGACTCTTTAACCCATAAATTGTCAAACTCAATTATTTCCAGCTAAGCAGATGGCTGAAAACAAATAACCTGTAAGATAAGGTACCCTGGCTCTAGTTTTAAGTAAAAATTCAAGTTTGCTAAACATGAACGTTATAGTTACATAAATAACAGGAGAAAAAATCAGCACCAAAGCCAAAAATCATTTTTCTGCAAAAACATCAAGTATCAATTTCTCTAGTTTAGTATTACCAAACTTGGCAGTAATTCACATTTTGAAGTATAATGATGTCATCTGGTTGGCCTTTTCCCATCGCAAACAGTAAATCTTAGAATCTGGAGAGATCTTTTATTTGGTTATTCATATTGTACTGCATCAAGGGGTTACAACACATGTGCCTGGGCTTATTAAAATCATCTGGAAGAGCAGAGCTTATTATTTAAAGGCGCAGTACTTGAGCCTATGCTGATTTTCCAGGAAAATATTTTTTACTGATGTCAGCTGCACTTATGGTTCTACACTCACCACCACTTGTGTCACCTTGAGAGGGCCCTTTGTCTGGAGTGGCTTTTTGTTGTGTCTGGAAATAGACACTCTCACCCATGGACTTCCATCCCTTGTCTAAGGGACCAGGAGTGCACAGTGCCTTTCTTCTTTGGGAAGGACTTTTTCCAATCTCCTTGTTGGCTTTTGAATGGAAAGTTACTACTCTCTGGTGATGAATTCCACATGAATCCTCCCATTTTGGGGAACAGGCACGTTGTTGTGCTCTAGCCATCCAAATCTCTTGCTCCCAGGGACAGTTTCGTTGCATTTATTCTGGTGCAACGAACAAATAGCAGTCTGGACTTCTTCAAGTCCTGTGGTGCCTTCAGCTAAGCTGCTCCTTTGCCTGCTTTCCCAAATTTACGAAAGGTTCTTTCTCCTGGGTTTTATTTATGTTTCTGAGGTGCATGTTGTTTGGAGTTTGGGCTGCTGGCTGTTTTTCTTGGAAGAAGCCATGGTGGAGGGGGCGCAGGATGTCCTCACAACGCTGTCTTATGGAAATTTCCCTTGCTAGAGATGTCTCTGTGTTTCTCCAAGGCATTGAGCCAGCCCAGCAGCACCAAGCAACCTGCTTGGGTATATTTTTTTGTCAGTGGATTCCTCATCACAGATCCATGCAGGATCTAATTATGACTCTACATAGGTTTTTCCCTATTTACTTAATATCTCTGCGTGTGTGTTTACACTGGCGTGTTCTGCCCTGGCTTCCCCTCGAGTCCCTCTGCACTGGCTTCTTCTTCCAACCTGTGTGGTTAGAGGTTTCACTGGTTTATTGAATCTCCTCATGGTGTAGGGGGGAAGGAAAGCACATTTTGTAGCTTAGCCAGGTAGGAAAGTTTCGTGCTAGAGTACCCTAGTGAGACGTTGCTGAACTCTTCTCCTGCAAGGGCATGACTGAAATGCTTCCAGGCAATTGTGAACACTCAACAGCAGCTTGTTAGGTAGCAAAGCAATGTTTGCCAGGTACACAAAATCACCCCACTGCTGGAATGAAATGTAAAAAAATAAAAAGGAAAAAGGAACCAGCAGATTTTTTTTGTTATATTTGGAGAAGGAAACGATATCTAGCACCTGAAAAATTAAGATGTAAATCAGAACACCCTTTTACTTTCTGAGAACACCCTTGGAGAACACCCTTTTACTTTCTTTTTACGTATTTTGCAAAATGTGGCAATAAGAAAACCCCAGCTTCAGCTCTGAAATTAGCAAACAATTTCCTGCACTGAATGCTACCATGAAAGTCACATTTTTGTGACAAGGATGGGTCGTGTCAATAGGCACGAATAGCTTGGGGTGTCATGCATAAGACTGCAAGATCTGCCATTGAAAGTCTTACGGTGGTCATTTCCTTGCCTTCATCACACCAACCTGATGTTCAGGTAATGCTCACTGAGGAGTTCTCTGACTCCATTTCCACCCACACAGAAGATGACTACATCATCCAAGTTTGTGTATATAATTTCTATCAATTTATCTATATAAATAGCAGAAGGATAAAAGGCAGATCTCTCTGCTATCTTAAAAAAAATCTACATTGTCCATACTCTCAAGTTTCAAGGGCTGTTTAGCACAGTGCTGTCAGTTTTCCACACTGAATGTGCCATCTGAAGTCCTCGTGCCTTCCTGTCCTAGCTCTGAATGCTAATTATTGTTCTGCATAATGACAGTCACTGCAGCCCTGCTATACATCATAGGAAATCCTGTCCCAAGAGGTATAGTGGCCTCCTCACATGTCTTTGTACTCTGTGTTGCAGGCAGTAGTCTCAGCCTTGCTGGTGGGATAATATAACGCACAGGACGATGATGAGCAGTGTTGTCAGGCTCTCAGCTACCCTGGCTTTCTAGCAGCAGGTGCCATAACCATGTGTCTCCAGTTCTTCCTCTCTGTGAGGGATACAGTGCTCTCCTTCCACCTCCCATGGTCGGGGTTGGGACACAGAACAGTGAGCTGATATTTGTAGATACCATGGAAGGAAAGAACATTTATAAAAACTAATTTCCAGCTAGGCTTATAACTTAGAGCACCTTTTTTAATATTTAAAACTTTTTTTTTTTTTTTTACAAAAAAAAGGCCTGCTTTCTGTGGGGAGGAAAAAAGCCCTGATATTTCCTGAAATTGCTAGAAGTTTTCACCTGACAATGAAAAATTTACTAGCCCAAGTTAAAAGTTGTTTGGGTTTTTCCATGAAAACGTAACAGTCTCAGAAAAGAAATCTTGGCTGGTCCTGGTTAATAGTTGCTTTGCTCTGTATCATACCTGATAACTGCTGCATTGACTTCTTCTCAGCTTAGAAAAAGTGCTTTGATTAATATCGTTGCAGAAGCCTGCTAAATGCCTGTGAATATTTTAGAGTTATTGTACCTGCTCAGTCAAACAGAACATGCTTCCAATTAGTGTTGGTCTGCAGTGTTTCAGAATAGATGTGTAAATCATTATCAGCTGGTATCACAGGTTTTGAAACACAAGACATCCCAAAGGAAATGTATAACAAATATTTCATATCAGTTGCATAAATCATGAGAAAATATGCCTTATTTTTCTCTTTCTCTCATTCTTGGGATGCTGTACCCCTCACAACACTGAGAGCCATGTGTGCCTGTTGCTGTCTATAAATGCCAGGCTTGATCACCTCCACTCTTTTGCTCAGGAGCCTGGAGAAGGCAACGGGCAAGTTACAGCATCACAATGAATTAAGGTCAGATGATACCAGCTGCAAATAATCCTGAAAGAGAGGTAAGAGATAGTGTTTTCACAGGGGACACTGCAGGAAAGGTCGCTTCCCCCAGGAGTGTTTCTTTCCATGCTCACTCCTGTGCCCAGGAAATGTGTGGACCACCCTTTATTCGACCAGATCCTCAGCAGAGCAAACCTTTCCCCTCTCCTGGGTTGTGTTTCAGTCTACATGAGCTGAGGAGTGTCCTTACATTTTTACATTCCATCGAAACACAAATAGTTCGGCTTAGCCCAGTATCAGCCATCAGTGGAGCATCTGACCTGCCCACAGGTCAGCTGAGGCTTTTTCAGGGATTCCTGGGACCTTGGTTTCTGTAATTTAGGCAGAACCAGTGTCCCTTAGATTAGAGGGTATACTGCACCACTGAGGTCTTAACATCCCATTCATGCAGAGTAGATGGTCCCATTGATGCCCGTGCATCCTATGACCTACCTGAAGAGCCTGCTTTTGTCTCTCACATGTAGAGTAAGCTTTTCCCTCTTTGCTATCATGTTGTTTATGAACTTGGCCCACCAGCTTTCTCTTGGCGTGCCTGTGATGTGCTCTCCGGTTTGGCCATGGTCACTCAGCCCTAATATACTTTCTCTGATCCTTTCAAAATACATGAAAAATGGATTTTGCCCTCCATTTTGCTGAGGAATCTGATGGCAAGTCAAGTTTTTATTCTTCTCCTTCTTCCCTTGGAGAATAACAACTCCCCATTGTTATTTTTAAATCCGGGAGATGCATTGATATTCAGCACTGATCCTCATTCACTAAACATAAGTAAATAATCAAGCAAGTGCAAATGAGCCATTCAGTGGGAATATCTTTCAGCTGCTGTAAAAGAGAATGCAGACTACAGAGGGACAGATTCTTTGCTGATACGACCTGATGTTGTGGGCCAGACCGTAACACATCTGCATCAAGGACACGCAGAAGCTGCCCTTCCCCACCTGTAATGGAGACTCTGGGAAGCTTCAGGTTGGAAGGTGCTGGATCTTCCTTGGGAGGAGAGCAGCAGAGGATGCAAGGGATATAAAAAATGTGAAAGGAAGGAAAGGCTTTCCAAAAAAAAAGAGCGCTGTGTTTACTTATTTTATGAGGCTGCACAGGAACTGGTTGGAGGGATGCTGCACAGACACGTTGTCCAAAACGGAGGGTGTTAAATGCTTGGATGACATTCAAGTATGCGTATTCACCATGTCACCCATTGGCTTCTAGCAGCAGCCCAGATCCCAAGGGATCCCTATTATTAATTTATCCTAGATTCTTAGATAGGCACAGGCTATTTTGATAAAGGGAGGAGAGCTATTGTGACTTTCCTTCCTTTATTGCTCCACCCAAGATAAAGCAGACAGGATATTTTACAGCGTTGTACGTACAGTCAATATATCATCTAGCAAAGGTGCTGGACCTCAGAGACCAGGCTCCCTTCTGTGCTAAGCTGTCTAGTTCTTATATAAAACTGGAGAAGTTTGATTTTTCAGAATTTCCTCCTTGCTCATCCCAAACTTTTTTATACAGATTATGTTATAGAAGGGACTGATGAAGACACATGCTTTGCCTCTACTTATCTTTAAACATAATTCAAAGGATACAAATCCCTATTTGGATGAACATTATGCCTATTTTTTGTGGGTGTATGTGTGTTTTCCATTGCAGTTAGCACTGCCTCGAGTGAGTCCTGCCATTTTGCAGCTAGAGGCTGCCAAAACCATTGATCCTGGGCTTGTAGCAAAGAAATCCCCCCTATGACAGACTCCAGACCAAATTCAGTCAAAATACATCCTTATCCCTTCAAAGGCTGCCTTCCAGAAACTCTGTGCAAATGTTGTGGTGTGATCATTGTGACCCACACCTTTGGTAACACAGGCTTTCGATCACTCACACTTCTGTTATCACTGTTGTGTCTCTGTGCAGACCTTTGAGTCGGCTTTGCAAAGCACCCTGTGAGTTTGTGCAGTGCCTTCATTGCCCATCACATCTCTCAGCCCCCCTACTTGATGGGGTTGCAGCCAGGTAGGACAAAGGCCGAGTTTTCCACTGGGGAGGGCTGTTGTTAGGAATAGTCATGATATAATCAATAAATCCTCTTTGTCATACATTTTCCTTCTACAAGACACGTTCTTCTACCCTCATGGGAAAGGTCTTCACAGATGAGGAAAGGGAAAAGGTCTCTGCAGACCTGAATTGCCTCTAAACTGCCCCAGCTTTAAGAAAGGACTCAGCTGGTGGTGTTATTTCAGGTATCGGTCACACAGCATCACTTTTGCACAGATGGGATGTGGGTTGGTGACTGGGCTGGGTCCAGCCACCCATTGCACTGTCTAGTGGCTAGATAAATGCCTGGACCCTGACCACATAAGCCCATATTTATCCTTTTGGGGACTTTTCAGTCACACCCACATCAAACTGTTGAGCCCCTTCTGGGAAAAAGGACAATACAGGGGACGTGCCTGATGAAAGGGCTCCTGGGACATTGGCTGTGCCGACTCGGAGCCGAGCCCAGAGACACACCATGGAAGTGACGTGCTTCATGTCTTTTCCCCTAAGAGCCTGGTATCAGAGGGATACAGGACTGGTACCATATTTACCCAGGCACGTTGAATAAATCCGCTGCCTCCATCAATAGGAACCGCTTAGCCAACATGGATTAGTGCCTCATAAAAGGGGGCACCTGCTCTGTTATCCTTTAAGCGAAAAACAGCCTTAAAAACATATGAATAAGCCACATCATTGTTCTAATGAGATGTGGAAATTAGCTGTCACTGCCAAAATACAACTCCTTCTCTCAGCCTCCTGTGCTGATTAGAAGAACGGTAATTTACCATCTCCCAGCTTCCTGTTATTAAGCCAATTGTTCAATTCTCACCAAGATTTGGGATAATAATTTAAAACCCAGGAGCTGATATTCACCCAGGGTACAAACCTATGATACAAGGGACACCTTCACGTCCTTGAGCACCGGGGAGAGCCTTCTGCAAGGGGCAAGAAGGTGATGTCCAACGTGCGATGGGGAGCTGCAGGAGACATGAAGCCCCTGGTACCAAAGGCAACAAGAAGAATGAATCAGCCCCTACATTTCCTAAAGGCCTTGCCACCACAGCCCAGGTGGTGTTTTGTTTCTTTTTCATTAGAAACAAATAGCAGTCTTCCTCTGAAAGAAGCAATCTTTTAGATGGAAAAGCCCTGTTTTCTTTGAAAAAACAACCTACCTAGCATAACAAGATTACTAAATGTTATGAAACCTTTTGAAAGAGTGAATATCTATGGGATAAAAAGGACTTTGAATGCCTGGCTTTTGCCAGGGAAGTGAGCAAAGTTACCCTTGCAAAGAGAAATGCAGGGTGGTTTTTTTTTCTGGTAGCACCATTTGTTCCTTAACACAAGAAGGATGCTAAGCCCCTGAAGGGCTAAGAGGGATGGGTCTGTTGGCTGCTGTATTTTCTTGATGAATGACATGTATATGAAAGCTACGTATATCCCCAGACACTGTGTCAATGGCTTCTGGAGTGTCCTGATACATTGAGCAAGGTATACACATCACTCGAGGGCTCACTAGACATCAGAGGGATGCCCCTGCAGCCCCAAACACTGCTAAGGGTAGTTTAATTAGAGGCATGTTGGTCCATGGGTGAGCATTTAAGAATTTTCTCATGTTCAAATGGCACTTTCCCATTCTTGGGCAGCATTAGATTAAAGCAGGTTCCACCTTTGCCTGTTTTGGGGTGTTGGGGGGTTCTTTTGGCTTTTTTTTTTTTAAAACTCTGTCGCCATTCTGTCTAAATATTACAGGAGAGGTTTTCAAAGACACAAATAGCAGTTCAGCTTCCAAATCCCACCAGCTCTCCAAGAGAGATGACCATGAAATTGCCCTTTGTACAGTGAGAATCATTCCTGCCTATACTGAGCTATTAGATTACCCCTATGGGCTTCTTCTGTTGACCTCAAGCCCCCATGGAGCTTGTGTTCCCAGCTGCTGGCAGGGCTGGCACTCAAGGAACAGATAATATCACCGATGCCTTTGCACCCAGCGTTATTTCAGTGTTTACTTGGGTGACACACATTTCTCAGTGTTAAATGGCTGTATTTCTGTGGCTACACATAGATATTTGTGCAACATTCTTACAACAACATCACACTGGAAACTTGTGGCTGGCAGAATCTGTATTTTGAAGGCTCTCTCTGGTGACTGATAGTAGAGTTAAGGTTTTACACTGTAGTTCATTCTGTTATCCACATGGGAAATCTCACTGGCAACCCTTTTGGTTCCTCTTGAGTTTAACTCCATACCACAGTCTATATATTCCAGGGAAATGTGGATTAAATGAAATGCATTGGACATTTCAATATTCAGAGTGAAATCTTCTGAATATTTTCCTCCAAGAGAGGA
Organism: Zapornia atra; assembly: GCA_013400835.1. Taxonomy (NCBI): domain Eukaryota; kingdom Metazoa; phylum Chordata; class Aves; order Gruiformes; family Rallidae; genus Zapornia; species Zapornia atra. The sequence continues at coordinate 334,376 of VZTU01027988.1, forward strand.
AATTCCCTGCTGTTGATTTGTTTCTGTGAGTGGGGCATGCTTGGATACGGGCAGAGGATCCCTGGTACCCCCGGTTCCTTTCACAGCTATAAAACATCATTGCTTACAGAGATATATTCTCCTAGATCTCAGCTGCATTAATCATTGCTCCTGACCCAGAATGTTTATTCTGAAAAGCAACCACCGCTGAGTCTCCCTTCTGGGATAGTATGGGTGCAATGGAGAGGGCCAGAACTCGATCACGCTGAGGCTCTGCACCCTCCTCATGCTCGTTTGCCTTATAAGTCATACCCTAGAAGCTGGTCTGCACTTTCAAACTGTGATTTAAGTCCATTGATCACCTCCTTCACAAAAGTCTGTGAGTCAGCTCTAACTGACGTGGCGAGGCTGTTTGTTTATTCACCCGAACAGATGTTTGAACAGTCTCTCCAACCTCCAGTAAAATATTGCAGACAACTGTGAAGTTTGCTAACCCCTTGTTAAAGCAATCTCCTTGAAGTCTTTAGCTCACCAGAAGATAAACTGCACCAACTTGGCATGCCCCTGCTCAGATGTACAGAGAGCCATGCCCACCAGCAAATAGATAATGCCCATAAACTTTTGCACTAGGCATCATTGTGTCTCTGGTTTAGATCAGTGACATTAAAATAAAGACAGATGGAATATTTTACTCTTGTCTGAGGCTGTTGGTTAATCACCTTTCTGATTCCTTTCTTCCCTTCCTGCTCTTGGCACTGGGCTCAGTGCTCCAAGGGACTGGCTCTTGCAGGGCAATGGCACACAGCAAGAAGTCTTGTAGCTCCTGTCCTTGTGTCCACCACCCTTAGCCCTGGTGTTGGCAACATGTCTACAGCTTCAGAACCTGTTGCATGACCTGCAGAAGAGGGTTTCCTTGCAGCAGCAGAGATGAGATGCAGAGGCATTGTTCCTGTTCCCACCATGCCATGTTTGCAGCCATGCCAGGTCCTTGCCCTCCATGCGCTCTCTGCCTACTGAAGGATGGTCATGCTTAGCCCATCCAACAGGAGAGGGCAGCAGCATGACAGACAGGTCTGAGACCAAGGAGCACTGGGACAGGATGGAGGACAAGAGAGGAGAAGGAAATGGGAAGGAAATGACCGTGCCCAGCAGCATCTGCAGTGGTCAGCACATGGCACGTTAGCTGAGGACAGGATGATCAGGCTGGACATGCTGCTAACAGCAGCAGACCAGTGCTTTTGTTCATCAAGACACTTTGCTTCTCTAAAGCTGCAGAACACAATATACAGCTTACATTTCTTTTTGACACTATTCCCCCAGGTTTTCATCTCTCTGTTCTTTCTCCCTCCCTTTGCAGAAATTTACATTGCACACATTTCAGCAAAGGGAATTAATGGTTTCTCTTTAAAGTTATGTGAGAGGAATGTCCTTTCTATTAGTGCTTATCATCATCTTCAATAAAGATTCCTTGTAAACCCACAAGAATGTCCTGAGCAGTGCTGGGGGGCTGAGTTGCCCAAGATGTTCAGTGTCTGGGGCCAGATGCCTGAACATGCACAATTTTAAGCACAAAGAGAACACTAAGTATTGGCTTAAGTATTCAGTTGGCTCAGGGCAGTGTATTTTCCATGCTACCCATTTTACAGCATTGGGACCGTGATTTCCTCTTCTTCACCAAAGACTGTTCTCTTTGTAAATAAATATAACAACTTTCCCTTGTCTGACTCCAATGCAATGAATGAAGCATACACAACACTAATGATTCAGCATGGTGAGGTCCCAAGCTCATGTCTGAAGCTTGTCTCTGTGCCAAGAGATCCCATGTAATGTCCCATGGCTCTCTCCTTTCCCAAGGAAACAGGACACACGTGGGAGACAAACCATGTTTGGATCAGTTCCCAGCAAGGATCCAGGACACAACCAACCTGTGCACCCAGGAGACCGGGAGGGTGAGCACACATGTAGCCAGGGCCCTTCTCTTCCATCACAGTCATTTTGCAGAAAGCCATCCCTTTTCCGAAGATGTCACCAGGTCAGCAAGCAGCATCACAAAAGTATATGGCATCAACAGTGCCGGGTCTGCTGCCACGAATGGCCAGGGTTGTGTCCTTGGTGAGAAGCAGACATGAGATCTATGTGACCAAAAGGCGTAAGCTTTTGTCACCAGAGCTACAGTAGCAGCTCCTCCAGTTGGTATCAGTAATAGCTTTATATCCTCCACATGCAAGAGGTGCTTGAGAGAGATGCAGAGCAGCTGATGAGCACAGTGCAGATGCATGACAGTGTCTGGGTTGACTGGTAGAAGGTTTTCCTCAGTTGCAAAGTCAGGTTTTCATGCTCTGAACACTGTTAATGATATTTGGTAATATATAGCATGGAAAAGATGGAACTTCTATATCCCAGACAACAGACTCCATAAATGCATTTCTAAAATAATTCAGTGAGAGATCATCTGTTACACTTGTGCACGATGAAAGGGAAATAGTCCAAAATTTGTGTTCTAATGGGGAAAAAATAATCCTTGGAAGCAGAGAGAGGGAATCTGCTGGCTACAAGAGCCCAGAAATCTTTGAGTGTTTCATAGGCTGTAACTGATACTGAGACTTTTGGGCAAATGGACAAAGGAATTCCTGAAGGCAGACCTCTCTCAAGTCCTAAAATCACTTTTTTAATTATTATTTTGTGAAAAGACATCCTTAATGTTTTGGTGGAGGAGGTTGTTGGCCTGTCAGGGCTGAGGGAGGTTATTTAACTTCTTCCATTCACAGTCTTGGACTTTATGGTCTTCCATCTTTATTTCTAATGAATTTCTGTCTCAGCTCTGAAAAGTCTGTTTCTCATTCCAAAGATGTTATTTGACTTCTCCTACAAGGGGTCTGACTACATCCATGGTTCTCCTGCAGCCCAGAACTTAAAGGCACCTCAGCTTCTATTCGAAGTGCCCCCCAAACCTTCATGGTACCAGGCTCCTTACGCTCCATATAAAACACAGAAAACAAAGTATTTTGTCTCAAAAAGAGGAGTAAAACGAAAGTTCTCACTGCTCCAGAACATCCCGAAAGTATATATAAATCTAAGTATGCTTGTGCTCTCAGCTTTAGAGGTTGAAACCAGTGGGCTGGCTGGGGAAATTGAGTGTCAATGGATGTCCGTTCTCTGGATCAGTGGTAAGGTCCAGGGTTGGTTTGCAACCTCCTCTTGTTGGCTGGGTTAGTTGTGTGGCCACTATAATAATAGAATATATATGGTACCCAAGGCTGTTGAAGTTAGGAGGGATGGAGAAAGCTGGTGGCTCACAATGAAACCCTATTCATATCCCTTCCTCCACTTCCTCAGCTAACAGGAGTGAAGAGAACCGTTTCCACGGGTTCTTTACCCCAGAAAGCTTCTCTCACAGCAGTGTTCTCCTCTGGCATGTCTACACCCCAGCATTACAACCATGTTTCACTAATGAAATGGTATGGTGAAGTCCCATCCCCAAATCGCTTCAGCTGTGTCAGTCCAGGCTTTCAAACAACCTCATCCCTCTGGATGATAGTCTGAGCACTGCAAACCCCGCTTTCCCTTGGTAGCCAGGGGTCATTCATGTCAGTGGATCTCATTCAAGAAACAAGCCTTATTAGACCAGAACAGTGTGCTTGTTAACAAAAAAGGATAGGAAGAAGGGACAGGGCCAGATTCCTGAACTTACACAAGCAGAGCTGGGCTGAGAGGTAAACAAACTATTAAATCACGGTGCAGGGCTGTTGTCAAACTGATATATCTCTCCTTTGAAAATAGTGTCTACAAGGAAATGACAGATAATTTTCCATATGCGAAAGACCTTACAGACTCACTGAAGTGAGCAACTTGGAGAACTTTAGTATTTTCAGTATGCCTGTCCTTCCAGAAAGCTGTGGCCAAATCCCCACTGAGCACAACGAGAGCCTCCTGGAAACCATACTGACAACTCAGAGAGCACGGTCTGGTAAATGATGAGTAAAGACCCTGAAACGATGTGCAGGATTCCAGTGGTACGTGGGCTAACGCCTGGACCGCAGTCATGCAGAGGTCACAGAGGGAAATAAATCAGTGGCTAGTGAGCTGTGCTGGTGAATTTGGCTGTGATTTCTGCCCCATGCTCATTGTAGTGGCTCCAGGATCTGGAACTCCATTCGTCAGTGCGACGGCGGAAATGCAAAATCCAGATCGTTACAATGGAGATCATTGAGAGAAGGCTCCTGGGAGAGAGTCTGCTTAGCAAAGGGAGTCATCAGCGCTTCACAGCTGCAAATATGTTGTCTGGGACAAGAAATCACAGGGAAAAAAATAAATAAATACAACCAAATCCTGCACGAAGGTACTCAGACCAAATGAAGTCACTTCCAGAAAAACACTGTCGAATGCTTTGTTCGTGTAACACATGGATCTCTGTGGCTATGTGTGTGTGTCTGCTGCAATTACAGATCGCAATGGATTCATCAGGAGTTAGGGGAGCTGTGTGCCCTGCCTGGTGTGGGACAGGTTGTGAGTGCAGTGGGGTGGTGGAGGTTGTACAAGGCAGTCTTTTCAGATGCCCCCAGGCTGATCCAGGCTTGTGGAGCTCACTGCATACACTGCGGGCAGGATCCTACTACCTTTCTGTTCCTGGGAAACCTTTCTAACATGAACCAGAAGGTCTCCAGCTCTTGAAGGAGCCCCTGTGAGGCTCATTACCTGTTTGATCAACTTGAGCATTAGCCATATTTTGCTCCCACTAAGCTTTCCCTCACACCACATCCCCTACCCCCACTTCCCCTCCCCCATTCTCCCAGATTTATTCCACCCTGCTTTCACAACTTGGTTTTTTGAAGGCAAATTCCTTGTCACTTCTGCAGTCACCCCAGGCACTGTCATCTGTGAAGCACTGCATTTGTAAGAGCTCATTGGCAAAACAGTCTTCAGGGCAAGGAAAGTTTGTACCAACATGGTGCAAAATAAGCTGTCTCTCCATGGCATGCCTGACATCTCAAAAAAAATGTAACAGACTTGGTCATTTGGGAGGTTTTGGTGTGTAATTACTGCTGAACCGAAACCACAAGCTGTATTATGGGGCTTTGTGCTCATCCCAAGCAGTAAGCCAGAGTGTGAGCTTGTACCTGTAGACCTAGCAGCAAATTCAGATTTTAAGATGCTATAAATAGAGTGACCCATGCTACTTCTTATTTTTTAATGAGGTAGGAGGGCTGATAGCTGACAGTGTCTCTACCACCTCCTTGGTACCCTGGACCGAGGGAGCTGGTGATTGCTGGCATCGATCACAATCCAGTGCAGTGTGGGAAGGTGCTGTGCTCCCTGCACTGGCCCAGGATGGGGGAAAAAGCCCCACACTGTAGTCAGGAAAATTTTACAGGAAGGAGAGGTGTTGGCTCAGGATCCGTGACTTCTTTTATGAGAGCTGTTGTGCATTTCTGCAGAGACCATCGACACTGAAAATCCAATTTCCCTGAGATAAACCCATTTTGGCAGGGGTTTTTATCTCTCTATTTTTAGTAGCATCAACAGTCATTATTCAGATTTTTGAAGGACTCTCTCCAACCATTTTCAACCCCATTCGAGCTTCACTTTTGCAGCTAGACTAGACTTTCCTCTTCCTACACCAAGTGAAATTCCTGGGTGGGCTGAGAAGAACCATATAGTTTATCGAGCTATGTCTTCTTTAAACTCTCTTCTCTGAAACTTCAGCACACCATGAGCAGGTACCCAGCACAGAGCTCAACTCGATGGTTTGCAGAGAGCAAATGAAAGCCAGGGAGGAGAAGGGAGTTTATCTCAGGGGGTCAGTCCTACCAAAGCCTACTCCAGCTTGGCGAGGAGCACATCCTTATTAATGCTGGTTGCAGTAATGCCCTTCAGCAAGTTCATGCCTGCAGCAGGTGAAGTCTGCTGGACAAAGGCTCTTTGCCTTGGAAAGCTTCTTCTGTTGTTCTTTTACTTCAATTCCCATTTTCAGGAAGAGTTCCAAGCCTGTCCTCCATCGCGTGCTCTCCTTCAGCATCTCTGCTTCCTTCCCATAGCTTGCCTTGGGCTCCTGCTAGATAGCAAGATGTTAAGAATCATCATCAACAGAAAAACAGTGTGCTCTTTTATTTTATTTACACAGCTGCCATGAATTTTGCTATCCCTAAATCCTCTGTCTATGCCTCTCGCAGTGGGTTGAAGAGAGAAGAATGGGGGGTTTTAGCATTTGTGTTTACTTTCATTGCTCTTTAAAATATTTTATGGCCTTTTAACAGAGTGGCACAATTATATTAAAATAACTTTAAAAAAAAACCAACAAAAAAACTACAGAACATGTATCAAGGTGTCACAGAAATGGGTTTAACACTTCAAATACCCCTTCAAAGTGGCACCGCATCCTTTCTTTGAAGCGAAGCAATAAATTCATTTTATAATTCTTTAATAGAGGTTTTATTGAAAACTAGAGTTCATGTGCTAAACAAAACATCAGCTTATCTATATACAAATATTTGCCTACAACTTGGATGTAAGACAACATACCGTACGTTAGAATGCAACTTATATTACAGTAGCCAGCAGAGATTCAGTCAAGGTTCACCCCCATGCCTAGTGCTCCATCTGTCTGTAGTAAAAGTCAGCCTTACTCTCAAAAATCAGCAATCTGGGGGTGTCAAATGGGAAAAGAGCTGTGGAAATTTGCTTCAGGTTGTACAGCAAGGCCATGGCTGATGAGCATCTATCTCCTTGGTACATCCAGTGCTGCCCCCCTGGCACTGCAGAGCAGATTATCCTCAGCAAAAGTTGGGATATGGTCTTATCTGGCTGGTGGCTGGAATTAAAGTGATGCAGCGCAATTGTCACCGGGAAAGTAGACAAAACAAGGCTGGGTAGAAGAAAAAGATGCTGGTGAGGTGATAGCACACAGAAGATGTCTGTCTCAGAGCAAGCACTCAGCACAGGAAGGCAGGAGGTGAAGACTTTGTTTTAAAAATAGCCACATATGCACTTTTTTTACTGCTTTTGTGCTGCATTGTGTCATGAGGAGCACTGGGGACCAAGAGCTTTCGAAGGGACAAGGCCAGGCCAGCGCTTCCCCAGGTACCCTGCAGTGTGGTGGCATGCAGAGACACTCCTCCTTGGTGAGGAGGATGACATCTCAGACAAAACCCTCAGCTTGCTCAGTGCTAATCATTTTCCTTTCCCATTGCTGTTGCATTTGCAAAGCTCATTGAGAAACTGGTGAATTAAGAAGTGGGGAAAGATGGTTATGCCAACATATGTTGTTTATATGACATCAGTAATCCCCATCAGGGTTGTCACAAAGGAGACTGCCACTGGGGAGTCATGGTGGGAGGAGGCCAAATAGTAATTATGGTACTATTTGAAGCAGCAACAGGCTTCCAGTAGCCCCAGAGAAATAAATCTCCTGCTGCCTGCCTCTTATTTGAAGTTAGGGCATCCTGGATTTCAGGAGCTTCCATTCTTGTGCATGATCCAACAAACATCCTTTCAGGATCTCTGATCAATAAATAACTCACTGAAATGCACCTTCCCTGTTGAGATACCTGCCTGCTCATCTCTTTGGCATTGTGTAAACATGCAGGGCACTATACAGAGCTATTTTATTCTGGACTAGCCACATGGTTACTTCTTCAAAGGAGGAACTCCTCATGTCCAAGTTCATCAAGCTGTCGCTCAAGAAAGTCACATCTCTGGACGGGCCCTGCAGCCCTCCCATGGACTCTCCAGGTCCCCGTGGTTCATGGGCTTGGACAGAAGCTGTATGACTCTGTTGGTGGCTGGGCTGGAGGAGGGCACTGGTTCACACCAATAAACAAACCTCTTTGCAAGGTCAGCTCCTTCACAGCCACCCCTTGCCCTCCTTTGAAGCCTGGTGTGTCAGCAAGCTCAGCATCACCATCATGGAGTGCAAGGCTGAGGGGTCTTATTGTCTTAAACAACCTGAGAGCGGCTCTCCTGGCACTTGTTCTTGCTCACTACAAACCTGTGATCCCAGATCCTGGCTCCCAAGACAAAACAGGACTCTGTTTAGCTGGAGCCAGTGTGTATAGGGGTGGTTTTGCTTTGAAGGTGCCTTTTCCAGGGTGGATTAGAGCTACGCACTCCAGTGGTGTAAATCAAGGGCACGTCTACAAAGTCATGTGTTACCAGACAAACCATGCCTGATTTACCCTCCCAAGCATCTGTCCCTCTGGCTAGAATCAGAAACGCTTGGAAGACACTGTCCTTGTCCTACCATGCCAGCAATACACTGACCAAGTTATAAATTTGCTACTAAAAGCCCATTGTCATGTCCAAATTACGCAGAGAGGACACAATGGCACACTACAAGGTAGCAGAAGAACATTAAGTGTTAGAGCCAAATCAGTTACAGATTTATTCCATAAACTTCTCAGGATTTCATTGTATTTTCCCCTCTTTTGATGAGAGGATTGTCCCAGGTATAACAGATTGATTTTTTGTGGCAGGTGTTTTTTCTGTTGCCACACTTTATGACAATTTTCTGTTGAATCCTAAGGAATAAGATGAGGTGAGAGGTTTGTTTGTAGCTGCCATTTGGTTTAGGTTCACGTAGTTCATATCTGAGAACCTTTTCTAAACAACACAAGGACTCTGCTTTGAAAGCCTTTCTATGGCTGTTTGGAAACACTGATTTCTTTTAGGAAAAGGAAGAAATAGGAGGGAAATAATAGGATCTGCAAATGGCATTTAAGAGATTGAAAAAAAAAACCCCAAAAAAGCCTGTTTTAAGCATCACCTTTAAACTGGAGATTTTCAGAAAGATTGTGGAATATTTACCTATAGTTAAAAGGATTTTCTTGTAAAGACCTGTGGAATAGTTATGCATTACCAAGTGGAATTTCACTTAATGTACCTAGGCAGGCTTTAGGTTTCCTCAGATTTCTTTGTAGATTTCCAAACCTATAAATGCTGTAAATATGATCGGACATTGCTCTGTCTGAATTTGGATAAACTGACACTTTATTATTTTTTTTCTTAAGATAATAATAATTTTAAAAAATAATTTAAAAGTCTGATTTATTTTGCTTGATCCATATTTGATATTTAAGGAAATTAAATAAATCTCACCTTTAGTCTCCCAAAATAATACAGGGTGTCTGTTAACACATGTTAAAATTAATGAAAGCTTGATGGTGAACATATAAATAGCCTATTTTTTACAGCTGGAGTTGGGCTCTCCCTGCTAAGTGAACATAGAGAATGTTTGGTGCTATTTGGGATTGCTCTTTTGTTTTTTTCCTGCTTTAGGGGGTCTTTAGTTACACCAGAACCAGCTGTGCAATGTGGCACTCTGTCGATACCCTATAGCTCTGCTGAGGTCTTGCAAGTTGCTCAGTGTTTCCATGTAAGGCCCTATCAGGAAACAACAGGTCCTCATGTCTGCATCTTTGCACAACAGCATGTTAGTATAATTGTAACGCATTGGGCAGGGAGAATTTCAGTGAATGGGGTCCCCTGGCAAATGTAGCCAGCAAGTGATGTATGGAGTTAAAGGGGGAAAAAAAAATTAATCTAACCCTTTTGAATGCCCCAAACTGGGGACTTGGAACCAGTCATTCATCATACATCCCATTTTCCCTACTATTAGAGCTCTTAATTTATTTTTCCCTAGGATGGCAGCTCTCTTTCATTCCCACCTCCACCAGCTTTATGGGGCTCACCATAATTAAATGGCACAGCACCATGGTTCTCCAGCATCAAGTTTAATACCCATTGACTTATAGCTGATTTTCCAAGTGAAAATGACATCAGAATCTGCCCCCCTCCCCACTTCTGTTTTGCTAAGTTGTTTAATAAAAAGCATGGCAGTGTTGACATGAGCTTAGCATGAGAATCCTCCAAAAACTATCCTAAGGCAGCCTTACCCCAAACTGCCACTCACACTCTGGCTCCAAGCAAAACCACCTTAAAGCAAGGCTAAGTAAGAACTGCAGTCATGATGTTGAAGACTATGACTTCTCTCATCAGCCAATATACACACACTGCAGCCCTGGGAGCTCCCACCATGGACTAGGGAGCTCCCACCCTGACCCAGGGAAGACTTTGTGTCCCTTGGGACTGATCATCCCACCCTTCCTGAGAAACTTCCCATGGAGGCAGTGCATACCTCTTGCTCATGGTGTCGTCACTGCTCCCAGTGCTTGAAGACAACTGTGCTTGTGGTGGAAAGGCAGTGTCAGGGATGCAGAGGCCAAAATTTTGGTTGAGTATCCAGAAAAACATCTTGAAATGGATCCTCCTTCCCACTAGGAAGCTGTTGAGAAGATTAAAACATTAAATGTGATCTCACATGAAGTATAAAAGTTAATTCCTCCCCAAAACCCCACCAGAATTACAAAAAATAAAGCAGCCAAGTCTGGAAGTTTTCACCAGAAAGTAACAATGGACCTCAAGCAAGCACATGCAATCCCCACATAGGTGATGTTCATCTAAAAACATTTTCCTCACCACCTCCCTCCCATCCCAATTAAGCTTGGAGATTTTTCTTTCCACCAGCCCTTACCAGAAAGCATCAAAAGCTTGTTCCAAAATCCACTGACATCACAGGGAGCCTTTCCAAAGGCTAATGGGCTTTGGGATCAGGCCCCGTTTTTTATTCCAAGCGTTCACAACAGTGAGCTTAAATCAGTTCATGTGCTTGTGCCTGCCCGGGAAGATTTTCCAACATTACGTGTGTTTGGGACAAAGATCCTCCCATGTGGTGGGCTTGAAGTGAAGCCCATTTAAATCCCATTAATCACTTGAATGGGGACATGAGAAGGGCCAGGCCAGCTGAGCAGAAGTGGATTGCATCTTTCATGTGGTCTTACCAGCATGGCTGGAGGGGGTCAGGGGGAGAACACAGACAGCCGTGCCAAAGAAGGGGTGCCAGGGGTGCCAGTGGCAGCCCAAAAAGGTCTGAGAGGTTTGCAAAGGGTGGGGTGGGGAAAGCCCATGAAGAAGGTTTCCAGAGGGTCTCTGCTCCATGGAGCAGTTTTCCCACTGTTTATGAAAGAAGCTGCGGATCGGCATATTTCTATGCCATTCTTCTTGGTGATATTCATCCATCCAGTGTTAGGCATTACTCTCTGCTTAATTGACCAGAAGACCACAGATCCACACTATGTGAATAAGCTCCTAATTAGCTGACTTCAGGTTACACATTGATTTTCTGCGCACAGCCTTTTAGAGCTGTGGAGCAGCTTGTTTTTTGAGGAGAACATAAAAGAGAGAGGGGCAGGAGGGGGTGTTAGTTACAGCTATAAATTTTACAGTTTGCTGGAAACCACATTAAATGGCAACATCAGTTTATAGATCAACTCTGCAACTGCTTGGTCGTTAAAAGTGGTGGTGGTAGATTATTGTGTTGTAGCCTTGTAAAATATGGGCACCGTATTTGCTGGGAGGGAAGTTAAAAAGGACAATAAAAGTCTCCAGTGTCTTTGATTTCTCATTTCTCTTGCGTTACAGTAGGCAACATGATACAATCTCTGTGTGTGCTTTGCTGGGGTGCGAGTATTTGCAGGGCTTTTGTCTTATGCTCCAGAGGGCAAAGCCCAGGAGTCTTTCTGATCTGAGCTTCTACTGACTGTGCATCACTTGGTGCCTAGCCCAGACATGGAGGATATGGCCAGACCATCCCTACCTTGCAGTGACCTCCCCAGAGCAGCAGCTGACAGTGCTGCTGAAGCAGCACATCCAGCATCGGTGGTACCTGTGCTGGGGCTGGCCCCGCTGAGAAGCAGAGCATCTGCCTGCCTCTTGCAGCTCAGCCAGACCTGAGCACAAAATTCATGTGCAAAAATAAAACTTGGAAGTGATAAGAAAATGGAATCTCTTCCCAGACAGTGCCTAATCTCTCTGCTTGTCTTCTGAAAATGTAGACATTTGTTTTGGACTATGGAGAGCATCGTTTGAATGTTTGGCCACTGCTGGAGACGCTGAGTTCGCTGGAAAATTCCAGCCACTCTGTGCTGCCCGGTGACCAGTAAATTTTGAAGTGATGTTTTCCTTCCTTATTGGAACAAGAGGGCAGTTTGCAAGACTGGTGTGATGTTCACCAGAGGGATTAATGTTAAGAACCACGTTTTTGCCTGCATGTGGCACAGAGTGTCTCCCAACCAAGGAACCATAAGTGCTGCCTCACCACAGGCCTGGCCAATCAGAAATGTTTTCTTTAAAAAAGAGGTATTTCTAATTAATGCAGTGTTGTCAGGTGAGCAGTAGACAAATGGGAATTACCTCAGAAACATGCTTTTGTGGGCTGAGCAGCTAATTGTGTGAAATAAGACACTTTACAGGCTGCTGCTGCTACCACACAGCATCCTCCACAGAATTGCTCTGGGTGCTTGCTTTGTGGAGGATAACCCAGGGATGAGATGAAGTGCATGGCTGTCACGAGCCACTGTGGTGGGTCCAGGTGAAGATAGGAAACCAACCATAGTTCCCCCCACCCCATGTTTGTTGTTGATACGGGCTTTAAGCTGGATGGCCATGAGGCTTCTGGCTGTTTTTTATTTTTTCCTAGGAAAGGCCGGACCACTAAAGCCACTGGTTAAATTCCCACTGCAGGAAGAACAACTAGTCTGAGTTGAGTCCAGTTTGGCAGCGGTAGCAGTCACCACCACAAGGCTGTCAACCTTTGCTTGTTGAAGGAGTCAGGGGGATTGACCTTCCCACTCCTTTTCTCAGGGACAGAAAACAATCAATATTCTGGGCACGGTTTTGGCAGCTTCTGCAGAAATCTCATGGTCACATGTGAGACCTCACTGTGCTTTTGGCTCAAGAGCCAGAAGAGCAGCAGAGAGTTTTCAAGCATCTGTGAAGGACCTCTTCTGTCCATTTCCTGTGAAAAGTGAAAGGTTTTGGTGCCTTCATTTCCAAAAGTGACATAGCCTTGCAAAAGCTAAACCCACTTTCAAAAATAACATAAACAGAATCACACTAAAAGTGATCGGATACATGATGCTCCTGTCAAATTCCTTTGGTTGCTTCTTAGTGGAAAGGATTGTGAAGGCTGTTGGTAACTCAGCCTCAGCAATACATCAAGCTGCACAATTACAATTTCCTTAAGAAAGAAAGAAAAGAGGAAAGCTGCTGTTTATCTAACGCAAGGGGAAAGGACAGCGTGTCTCTGCTTGAGATGTGTGCATTAATGTTATGCCTGACAGCTCTGAAATGAAAGACAAGGATGTTTTCATGGTTTGTTATGTTGGTTTTTATTATTTATTTTAATCTGAGGGAGCTTTGCTTGGCTGAAGGGGGCATAAAGACCCACAACCCCATCTTCACAGAATCACAGAATCACAAGGTTGAAAAAGACCTTTAAGATCATCAAGTCCAACCATTCCCATCCTAAGCTAAACCATATCCTTAAGCACCTCATCTACCCTTTTTTTTAAACACATCCAGGGAAGGTGACTCAACCACCTCCCTGGGCAGCCTGTTCCAGGCCCTGACAGCTCTTTCAGTCTTCCACCAACCTGCATCCTATTTATGGCACTTTGACATACAGAAGTGCTTTCAGATCATCCGTGTTGATGCGAGAGCAACTGCTGGTTTCTATAAGGTGTCACAGCCAGATCATGGTCCCAGGGAACCTCATGGTGTGAGGATGAATGTGGTATGTCACCAGTGCTCTGGTGTTTCAACAGGGGATCACCAGGACGAAGATGATCTGGCAGACGCTTATCTCAGGGTAGTGGCATAGACCAATTCAGGAATGCTGTTCTGACAGAAGGAAATTCATTCCTGAACTGGCCTTTGGAGACAAGCAGCTTGGGATTTCTTTGGTGATAGATGCTTAAAATCATCCATGTAGTTCAATCTTGCCATTATTTGGGTGTTGTTCTGTTTATTGCCCTGCTTTTAGAAATAAAGACCTTGTCAGGAAAAGGCTGCAACACGCCCCTAGAAAGGCATTATTTTCAGTTTAAAATTTCCTATGTCCCCAGCTAAAAATGCGAATCAGAGATAAAGTCTGACATGTTCTCACCATTTGTCTCTTTGGCAGAAGGAAAAGAGGGGTCATTCAGTTCTGGGTCTGACGTACAGGATGCCACTCGAGCCGTCATACTTGATAACTTCAACTTGAACTTGTCCACTTATGTAAATGGAGCTGATTTACAACTTTCATGATTTGCTGTGTGGCAACAAGCTGCCCCGCTGTGCTGGCATTAAGTGCATAAGTTTTTACTTGCCAGTTGTTTAGCACTGGGGACCAAGGTCTAAAGAGCCCTCAGGGTGCACAAAGCATGTTGCAGGCAGGATATCCCCGTGACAGAGGGAGTTTGGTGGGGTTTGGGATTGATTTCTAGTAAAAGTTCTTCCAAAAAGACCCCTTCCAAATCCTGACAGCTGCAAAATCAGGCACTCAATTTTCCTCTCCCATTAAAGCCATCATAAAGAATTGGTTTTATTTATTTAAAGCAAACAAACAAAGGAAAAACCTGAACAGCAGCCTTTGCTATATACCACAGTTGCTGCTAAAGTCTAAGGAGACACTGTCGAAACTCCAGTTTCTTGGGATTTTTGTGCTGATTTTTTGTCCTCTGACAGATTCAGACTATTCCTGTCTCCTGGCAGCCCAGTGATAAAATGCAAGCCTGCAGCCTCCAGCCACAGAATATCCCGGAGTTCAGAGAGCAGAAATTAGCATGGTTAATCCAAAATCACACTACCAAATGGCTGTTTGTGAGCCCATCATGGATCTGGGTCTGGATTTCAATGGTAAGGCTGGGCCATCCATTAGTAGAACAGGGTTGTTCTGGTCACAGAGAAGTCTACTACAATAAACCTCCATCATCGTCCCCTCCACATTGACCCTGTTGTAGCACAGATGAGTTTATGTGTGACCATCATCTGGTAGAGTCTTGAATGAAGGAGATGTTAAATTTCCTCCAAACCTTCAGCCCATCTCTCATGGCATGGAAGATGATGCCTGAGGTCTGCCAGCTCATCCGTGTTTTTGAAATACAGGACAGCAGGATTTCAAAGGTTGGGGCCTTTATAGATGCTGCTTCTGGCAGTGCTCTGACAATGCCTTTTGTATTAGTCAGAGAAGAAAAGCGTTATTCCTACAAACCACTCTGACTTTTGTTTGTTTGTTTGTTTCTTTTTAACTTCATATATTACATATAATTCCACGTTACATGACTGCAAAACAAAGCCCTTTCAACCTTTATTTAGTAAAGATGTGCTTGGCTGGATTTGAGAGACTTGGGTTGGCACGAGAGAAAACAGATGAGATGACTGGAAAAAGAAATTAGCTCTCATTCTTAAGATGATCCTGCTGTACATTTAACCCAGCACAAATAGCACATCCCTGCGGGTTCCCCCGGAGCTACGTGTTTAAAGACTCGGCATCACTTTGTGTCTTACCCTGCCCTACAGAGACCATCCCATAACTCCCATTTCCATATGATAACGAGCTGCTTGTTTGAGGCAGGGCAGGACTGACTTTGAGGAACGGCAACATAAGCTGGATAGTGAATAGAAAGCAGTGAGTAATGCTGTAGCATGTCTCCTTATGGACCGTAGCATCCTTGGGCTGGGTGTGCCGCATGCCGAAAAAAGCAATGGGGAGCAGTGAGACATCCAACTGAGATCCTGAGCGACCACCAAACATCCCACCTCTCACCAGTTTCTCGACTGTCTCACCCTGGTGAATTCTGCTGCAGCTGCTCAAGCTAAAACGTGCATGTGTTTATAATTTTTCGGGTGTCTTACAAGTGAAACAAGTGACTGGCTGCACCAGCTCATACACACAGATGTCTCTGGGCAGCCTGGCAGGTTGCATGGCTGCTGCTGCAGTGCCAAGAGCTCAGCATGTACCTTTTGGGACCGTGCTTGGTGGTTTATAGCAGACGATGTTGTCCAGCACCCCATCCCTATGCCTCACTGTTGCACATGTAGCTGAGATGCTGTCAGAGGTATACTTGGATATCCTACCCATTTACTTTATAAGGAAAATATGTTCTGAATTGTATGAGTAAGGAGGGGGAAAAAAAAAATAGCCCATGCTTTCCTGGCTGGATTCTGTACCTCAGCTCCTTATTTTGACTCCATTTTTTCCCCATCTTTCATTTGCCCCTTTCAACCAAGAATGCATGCAGGGGTTATTTGGAATTGCTATGCGTGTCTTATACTGGAATGAATAATTATTCAGAAATGTTCTGTTTATAATAAAACTCCCTTACAATGCTTGGACTGTATCAAGACAGCTTAGAGCTGGCACAAATGAGAGTCATTCCCACTTCTAATGGCTATTAATAGTGCCAAAGAAATACAAGGGAGGCCCATAGCACCTATGTACTTATTATTCATCAAATACATGCTTATTATATAGGTATGCATGAGATAAATAGACAGATAGATCTGCACAGCACAATGCTTAAGCAGTGCCAAAGAAATAAAATTCTATCCTGGGAGAGTTTAACTGCGAAGGCAAATAGGGGCTAGCAATGAAATCACAGATTACAATCACAGCTAAATGGCTTCTTTGAGCAAGAAGATGAGTTGGCGTGTTTTCCCTGGGAGGCTGCTTCTGATATGCATGACATTATAAATAAGGAGGCATGAACCAGATGCCAAGGATGTGAGCCAAAACTGATAAAAGCCAGTGGGAGTCCTTCAGTGACAATAGGCCTCAGAGCAGGTCTGTGATGCCGCAAGCTATCCGAAAGGAGCTGCTGCTGCAGCCTGGCATCCCGAATCTCCCCTAGACACTGCTGTGGCCTGCTCACCACAGGGTTTGGACACTGCGTTGCCCTTAGCATCCTTCATCATCCTGGTAAGGAAGTATCATCATTTCTGTACTGCCAGCAGGCAGCACAGGTTTAGCAGGACGGCGGCTTCGAACTTCTCGGATGAAAAAGTGGTTGGGTTAGCAAGGGCTGCGAGTGCCGGATTTCAGGTTGCCTTGGCCTGGGGGGCTTAGAAGGAACCCCTGTGTCCCAATTATTTCTGTGCAGTGTGTCTGGAAGAAAGTGAATGCAGTGAATTCATAATATCCCAATTTGTGTGGTTACCCCTTGTGCTACAACATGAGTATCTGAGGAGCAATTCTTCTCCTAAGTGTAAGCCAGACCACGCCCAGTGAAGTCAAAAATACTCTTTAACATTCACCAGGTGGCAGTTTGTATTAACCAGATCTGGCTTGGAGTCCAACTGCCTCCACCTAGTCACTTCCCAGAAAGATGGTGAGGCATTAAAGAGCTCATTTCAGAGATACATTACTTTTCATTAGGGATTTTCTAATAAATCCCTTCCACGAGAAAGGTACACAGGAGATTTCCTTGTTAAAGGCTGCAGCTCCAAAAGCCTCTTCACTTGTGGGAATAGGTGGCGTTCCTTCCCTTACTCATCCATGGAGGTTTCCAGCCAAGAACAAGGACACAACTAGCCAAAGAAAGGAGTCCACCCAAATACACTAATGTCATCTCATTGGAAAACAGTGGAAAATGTTCTGAACATACTCTCATTGTGTGTTCTCCAGGAGCAGCGTTTTCTCACAGTGGACATTCCCACTAACAAAGAGCCCATGGACAGATCTGCTGGTCCCATCTTCTCCCTTTCTGCAATGCTCCCCACCCACTAAGGTGTGGGCTCCTGGAGTTAGGAAGATGAGCAGCAATATATCTGCATTTTTGGGGGAAAAAAAATTGTAATTAATTATGGTCATTGTGAGATTTTTGCCACCCCCAGTGCATTGGGGTAAACATGGGAACCTTAAATCTGTGCTGGCCATTCTTTCCTCTTGTAAGTGGAGCTCCTGGCACATTTATGTAATTATGGGCAGACATTATGCTCCATCCTTATAGTGCCACATTTGCTCCTCAATCAAAGCAGTATTCTCTTCCTTTCAATATATATTCTCTTCACCAATATATATTTTAAAATAGATATTATGTCCTTCCTAGTTTTCATTTTAGTGGGCTAGAGGTACCACAGGTTTTTGTTTTGTCTAGTACGGAAGCTGCATAGTCCCTTGTCTGTCTAGCTGCCCCTTTCCTGCATTTCTTCTGGGTGGGATTTGCCTTGCCTGGTGGGTGCACAGCTATGCATGCCGGATCTCCCACGGGCTCTAACCAACACCTCCTGCAAAGGCTTCCCTGCTCCCTGCATCTGTCCAGTCCCTCTTCCCAGGACCAGACCTGATTTTCTCAAGGTCACACTGGTGCTATCAAGTCAACCTGAAATTTGGTGGCACAGCCAGGTCTTTCCTCCTTTGTCACTTCCCTCCAGTGACCAAACTTCACCAGGCTGCCTGGCTCTCTGCTGTGGAAGGGTGTGCAGCACAGCTTGCATTTGGGCTCGATTCATGCCATCCCGGAGCCTCTTGGGAACCCAACACAACCCTTTGGCTGCTCCACAGCTCAGGAAGCAGGAAAATTTGGGATGCCCTAGGACTGGTAGAAAACTAAGGGGTTATCCTGCATTTTCCCAAAGCTCCCTGAAACAGATGCAGTTCTGGAAAACAGTCGAGTCTGACAGATCTCCAGTCTTAGACAAAAAGCCATTTGGTCAGAGTATGATCATCCAGCTGTATTCAGGACACAGCTTGCTGATTTTATGGATACACATATATCTTTTAGGGCTAGAAATCAGCGTTGGTTTTGTCTTCATGTGTAATGTTTGACATATGATGTAAATTTAGTTTTACAACGTACAGACATAAAAGCTACTGTGGCTTGGGCTTAGAATTTATTGATTGTAGAAAACTGACTACCAGGTTTATTCATTAACTTTTTTTTTATACAGTGGGAAAGAAAGGAAGAAAGAATCAAAGTATGAGAGGGCAGATTTTGCACTAGGCAGAAGTTACTCAGTCTTTTAAAAGTTCACTGCTGTGACTACACAATTAGTTTGGTTTAGCACGGATGTCTCCTGTCATTTTTAAGGTGTCTTCAGTAACCATCTACCTATCCATAGGCTCTGTTCAATTAATAATGTTTCTTATGTAGTTTTATTTAAGCTCAAGTAGTAACTTATGAATTTAAGAATTACAAAGCAAGATTTGCCTCTCCTCTAGTACAGTAATGCTGTGAGGTTTTTTGCAAGAGCCTACACAGACATGCAATGCCAAACTCTAAAGGTGATGGGAGAACAGCCTGATGGGAGAACAGACTGATTGGGAGCTACAGCCTGAGACTTTCAGCTGTGGACAGATAGGTCTGTGCCCCCTGCAAGCTTCACAAGCTTCACTTGTGTGGTTAATGGTACCCATTTTGTTCCAGTAGAGACTGGGAGGATGCAAAACCCCTCTGCTCCCTTTGTCCTTCTGTGGAGTTGATGCTCATCTTTGGCTCAGGCTTATTGATCTTTTCTAGCGAAACTCTGTGGCTGTTGTTTACATGTTAGGAAAGTGCATAATGGACATGATCTGGCCTTGAGCTGTTATCACAGCCTGCTTCATATAAAATTTTCTAGCCTGACTTTATAATTCAAACCATTTTCACACCACAAACACACAAATAAGCGAGCTGAAGGTATTGAGCAAGCCACGCATGCAGCTGGGTGAATGTGCTTGGCTTGAAAGTATCATTAAAGCAATTTCCCATAATGTCTGGCAGGGAGGGAGTAGGTTTCTTCTTAATGATTTTATTAAAAAAGTGAATTAAAGGCCAAAGGTTGCTTTCCTACAGCCCTTAATTTCCTGTTCCAGTGCCAAACGCCGCGCGCAGGAATTGCTGGGAGCAGAAGACAAGGGAGCTCTCCCGCAGGATCAGCCCCCGGCGAGGCTGCTGGAGCTTCGGCTCCGCGGCCGCAGGCACGTGCGAGTCTGTTCTCACAGTGCAACTTAGCATGAGAAATCACAGTGGGAGCAGCACAGGGTTATCAATTGCACATATTACATGCATTACACACCTTGTGATTCTCTGATATACCAGCCTGTGGAAGTGGGAAAACGCCATAGTGACTCCAAACAAGGCCCGAGTGTTCTGTTTAACACCTGGGAGATGATTTCCCTCTCCTGTTTGACATCTGTGTGACTCCAGGGAGGGTACTGCAGAGGAGGAGCTGGTCCTGAAGGCATGCATGCCCTTTGGCATGGCTGGACTAGTGACACAAGCTTGTGTTTTCATTGCATCTTTATGCAGCATGGGTGTTGCCGACACGTTATTTATGGTTTTCAATTTGATAAGCACGTGTAGGGCTTCAGGTAGAGGAGCTCCTGGTGGGCCCACAGCTGTGGAAAAGCAGGGTCATTTGCAAAGCAGCAAACAAATGCAATAAGAATAAAGAGAAGAACAGTAACAGGCTACAGCATCCTCCTGGGGTCTAACTACCTCTCGGTGCTTGGGAGAGAGAAAGTACAACAGCCCCAACATAGATAAAGTGTGTAAAACATTGGAGGCTCAGAGTCAGGTGGGATGTGCTTTCTGTGGCAACCCATTATTTAGGAAACCAAATGTAAATTCCTTCCTGGGGTGCAGAAGGACTCTGTGAGATGCAACATGCACCTTTGTAGTGTTTGTGGGTCTGGCCAACTATTGGCAATGAGCAACATGTTGGTAAAACACCGGTCTTTAAAATGCTTTAATAAAACAACCATAATTTTCCCCACTGCAAAGCTATAAAATGTAATTTAATAATGTGTTTCTAAGGGGTCAGCTTTTTTATATTAAAAAAAAAAAGTTTTAGTATTATTAAAGAAATGTAGTATATAAAAATATCTAATTGCTGAAGAAACAGCATGATTATCATTTTCAGATATTTAGTATGGGCAAATCATTTTAGAGAAGGGAGCTGTGTTTTTATGGTGGACTCTTGCAGTATACGTCTCATTAAGTTTTCAGGGAATATTGTTCCAAACCTTTACCATGCTTGCAAATTACGTTAAGCACATAAGCTTTCATCCTGCTCCAATGGGGGGGGGTGTGTGGTTCTCAAACATGGATGACGTTTCTTTGCATGGGATACAAGCTTCTTTCAAGTAAAAGGAGCCTATTTCTTACAGAACAAATCTTCATCGCTTGGGGTCATGAATTTCTGGGTTCACTTCACAGAATCACAGAATTATCAGAATCACAGAATTATCAAGGTTGGAAAAGACCTAAAAGATCATCCAGTCCAACCATTCACCTATTACTACTAGCTCCCACTAAACCATGTCCCTCAATACAACATCTAGTCTTTCCTTGAACACCCCCAGGGTCGGTGACTCCACCACTTCCCTGGGCAGTGCATTCCAGTGCCTGACTACCCTTTCCGAGAAGTAGTGCTTCCTAATGTCCAGCCTGAATCTCCCCTGGTGCAGCTTGACACCATTCCCTCTAGTTCTGTCACTGTCTACACGGGAGAAGAGGCCGGCCCCCAGTTCACTACAACCTCCCTTCAGGAAGTTATAGAGAGCTATAAGGTCTCCCCTGAGCCTCCTCTTCTCCAGGCTGAACAATCCCAGCTCCCTCAGCCGCTCCTCGTAAGGCCTGTGTTCCAGACCCCTCACCAGCTTAGTAGCCCTCCTCTGAACGCGTTCCAGGGCCTCAATGTCTTTCCTGTAATGAGGGGCCCAAAACTGGACACAGTACTCGAGATGCGGCCTCACAAGTGCTGAGTACAGGGGGACAATTACTTCCCATAAAGTACCCTCAAAACATCAGTTTTAAGATTAGTACTTGGAGTGGCTCAAACTCTCAAAAAACTCAGACTCAGGGCAAATTTGGCCAGGCAAAAACATGTAATTTCTGCTCCGTCTTGGTTGCAGTCATCTGCTCTGACACAAAATAGGATTAAGAATCATATTACTGCTTCCAGCTAATAGATTTAGGCTGTGGTTCCAGGATTATTAATACCAGATCTGTGCACTGCCAGCTCACCCTGGACTATAAATCTAATGTGGATCAGGCATGGACACATGATTGTGTTTTGTCAAATTAGCCGAGGGACATGATATGGAATTTATTCTAGCTTTATACTTCTGTGCTAGCTACACCCCTGCTGTGGAAAGGCAGAAGATAACGGGGCCAACATGAAGTTAAGGCAGTTCTGATATGCTAACAAAACCTGCTGTTATAGAGGGGAGTTGGTTTTGGTTGTTTTTTTATTGACAAATGTGAACCATTAATGGGAGTGTGTGTATGCTCCAGCAGCGTGTTGCTCATCTGGCGCATGGCACTGGTGGTATGATACCACAAATCTTACAGCTGGGTGCAAACCACAGCCTTAAGAAGAATTAGCACTGAGCTCCTGCCACGTAGCTACCCTTGGGAATGCCTTTCCAGGGCATTCACCTTTATTTCCTCATGATGTGTGTTGCAGTTTAGTGTAAC
>VZTU01027993.1:431-32420 GCA_013400835.1 Zapornia atra
CAGCCCCTCACCTGGGGGTCACGCAGCCCCTCACCTCGGGGTCACACAGCCCCTCACCCCGGGGGTCATGCAGCCCCTCACCCGGGGGTCACACAGCCCCTCACCTCGGGGTCACGCAGCCCCTCACCCCGGGGTCACGCAGCCCCTCACTCCGGGGTCACGCAGCCCCTCACCCGGGGGTCGCGCAGCCTCTCACCCGGGGGTCGTGTGGCTCCTGGCATGGGGGTCACACAGCCCCTCACCCGGGGGTCGTGTAGCTCCTGGCCTGGGGGGCACACAGCCCTCACCCTGGGGGTCATGCNGTGTGGCTCCTGGCATGGGGGTCACACAGCCCCTCACCCGGGGGTCGTGTAGCTCCTGGCATGGGGGTCACACAGCCCTCACCCTGGGGGTCATGCAGCCCCTCACCCCGGGGTCACACAGCCTCTCACAGGGGTCGTGCAGCTCCTGGCACTAGTGCCAGAGGCTTCTTGGAGCTGGGGAGTGATAGTAGAGCCCTGGAGACGTGCAGGGTGGTGGGGAGCAGTAGCAGCTCGAGGCACTGGGGGGTCTAGCCCCCCTCAGATGGGAACCTCATGGTCTGGCAGCTGCCAGGGGAAGCTGTGCAGAGGGAACAGAGCTTTTAGTGGGAGATGAGCTCTCTGGGGATGTGGGTGGCAGCAGGAGGGTGCAGGGGAGACCCTGCCCAGCCAGAGGCAGCAAACCCCGCTGTGCCCATGTCCCCAGGACGTGGTGTGACCCTGCCACTGGCCCTTGGGCACAGGATGGTGTTCCTCTCTCCGTGGCTGGGAGCTCCCTGTTCTGCAGGACCCACCGTGGCAGATTCGGCTGGAAACAGCAGATTTAACAGCTGGTCACATGCCCCAGCGGGGTGACTGTCATCTGACTGGGAGATGGGTGTCTGACCATGGGCCCTACAGCATCTCTTGTGTGTTGCCCTGTGATGGACCTCGAGGACCAGCCTCTTGGGTCCAGTCTGGGACCCGATCTGGCTGACACTGCACCCAGCAGCTCCTCGTGGGAGGGAATCCAGACACCCCAAGCTCCTGTCACATCCGTGGCCCAGGCACAACACCCACTTCCTTCTCATCGCCCATCCTCCAAGGCTGCAGCAGTGAAGAGGTTTATCCCTCGAGCACAAAACCAGGGTGTTTTCCTCAGCCTCGGTGTCCTTGCACGACACTTTTTGATCCCTAATTTATTTGCAAATATGTGTGGGCAACTCCTCTAAGCCTAATGAACTGTTCACACGCAGCAGCTCCTTGTCACTGCACATCCTGCTCCAAACTGGTTTCTGAAGCCTCCAGCGACTGCGCTGGCTCAGCCCTGGGGTCCCTGAACCACAGCTGAGCACATGGCACAGCTTGAATTTCTCTCAGGCATCCCAGTTTTTCCCAGCCAGCCCCAGCAGGGATCTGGGTCCCAATCAAAAAGATGACCCCAAATTTGTCATCGTTGCAAATTCAAAGTGCTAAAACCCCAGCACAGGCAGTGCCTGGATACACAGAGCATGAACTCAGATGTTGTTTTATTAAGGAGAACTCGGCCAAATCCTGCTCAGTGCCAAGCCAGATGAGACACGAGGCAGATCTGCAGCCCTTCATTCACTACAGGAGATTTGGTGACTGCTCATCACCAGTCCACAGCAAGATAAGGGGTTGTAGGGACACTGGGGAGCTGTACCCTCTTGGCATCCCTAGGCTGACAGGGCAAAGCCAACTCTGTTGCTGGCCATGTCAAAGATGGAATAATACTGCCGGAGGAAGAGGTTGCCGAGGATCCAGAGCGGCTGGCCACTGGCAGAGGGCACGTACGTGCTCTCCACCCCAACAGTGCAGACACCATCTTTCTGTCAGGGATAAAGCAAATCTCAGTCCTGGTGAGGAACGTGGGGCATTTGTGCTGCCCACACCTTCATGGCCACCTTGTCAGGGAGCAGGATGAGGCCCTCCCTACAGCCACGTGCAGGCAGGCTTAAAGCACAGTGCAACGGGGTGCTGGGAAATACAGCACCTGGGCTGCTGGAAGCCTCTGTGAGCAGGAACTCCAACGTTCTCCTGGGAAGAACTGCCCTGGGATGGCAGATGCACATTGGGAAAGATAAAGCCACACTTACATTTAGGACGTAGACGGAAGGAGGCAGCGGTAACTGGGCTCCGCTGATGGCAAAGTAGAGGGTGGGCATGCTAGGGATGCTGCTGCAGTCAACAATGGCCTGCAAAAGAAGTGAAGAGGGTCCAGGACGCCTGTGGCACTGTTCTTCCACCCCAACTGTGCTCCCAGCCCTGTTCTGACCCAGGTTTATCGTATTTAGAGGGATTCCTTTTATTTTACACCACTGTGGTATTGTTTCAGCTGAGATGTTTTGCTCTAGAGATGCTGGGAGCCCTTCAGAGATCAGCGTTACCTTCTGGATGCATCCTCATCCCATGGCGTCCTTCCCACCTACCCCATAGTCACTCTCCTCTGTGCCCAGTGCCTGCAGGAAAGCTGACATGAATTGTCCTGGGATGGTCAGCAGGAATGTCCCTGTGTCCACAATACCATGACAGCCTTGGCTACACCAGCCGGTGGCCGATGGCCCGATGGAGAACCTGGAGAGAGCAGCAGAAAAGGCATCAGAACAGTCTCCCCTCTCCAAGATCATCTCCAAGTCATGGTATGGCACTTACTCCTCGATCGCAATCTTCCAGTACAATTCCTGGACCACAGGAGCCCACAAAATCTCCCCAGAGTACAACTGGGGGTCAACCCCTCCAAGGATGACTTCTCCACCATAACTATAGGTCAGGTTGCTGGAAAGACATGACATTAAACCCTAAATCAGATGGGCTGCTCAGTAGAAAGCAGAGTAGCATACAGGAGCTTGGGGAGAACGTGTGGGTGGAGAGAGAGAGTGAAGAAGAGAAGGGATACAGGATGCATCTGTGCAAGCAAGACCCCACCATCAGAGGTCTCACCGTGAGTAATAGAAGCTGAAGATCGGTTGGGCAAGCTGGCTCTGCTGCAGCATGTTCTGCATCAGGGTGTTGTAACCACTGATGCCAACACCTGGGTAAGCCATGCCCAAAATCCCATCGAAGTCCAAGTAGTAAAAGGGTCTGCTGGGCTCCTCCAGACTCAGGCCAAACTCTTGGTTTGTGATGACAACGTTCTGGATCTGGAGGAGGAGGAAAGATGCTGGGAGAGGTCAGCATTTTGGAAATCCCCCTGGATGGCAAGATCTCATGGGAGAGTTTTTGGGGAGAGGTTGGGATGGCCAGGAAGCTCACAAAGGTAAATCTGCACTGGGAGGTGCTGAGCTCATTCCCATCACAGATGGGAGATAGAGTTGGGAGCAGCCCAGTTTATGTTCTTTGCCCCATCACCCTTACTATTTCCTTAAAACACCCCCAAAAAAGGTTTGTCTCAGTTAAATTAGTTTAAAAATCCCACTTTGGCTGCATGTGAGTCTCACCACAGAACATTCCATGTCTCCTGGAAGGACAGGACTCAGCAGTGAGTGTAAAAAGCAAAGGACTCATGAAGATATCCCTCAGCCCAAAGCTGTGATGAAAAGCCCAGAGGAATCAACCTGAGTTCGTTTGCAGATCCCAGTCTCTGAGTGAATTGCTGCTCACACACCATAAACCCTACACAGGAGATTTGGGCACGAATATCCAAAATGAGAAGGTACCTCAGCTACGTGCTCATGACCACAGTCGCTTCCTACCCAGGTTGCAGCAGCACATCAGTCACCTACCGTCACCGTGTCGTATCCCAAGGCCACCAACAAGTCCCCGAACCCGTAGCTCAGGGTGTAGGTCACACCGATGCCCGAGAAGGTGGATGACAGGCTGGAGTTGAACCTGGCATGATTGACTGCATGGAGAGAAGGTCACACAGCTCCCAGGTGACATCCTGCCCTCGCTTCAGCATCCTTGTCCCCTACATGAGCAGAAAGCCCCAGCCAGGGGCTTCCCAGGGAAGGGGCCACCCAAACCCAGCCCTGCTGGTGTCACTGAGTGGAGAGCAACCATCAAACCCCATCTGCTCCCACTGATTTCCTTGGCATTGCTCCAGCCCACAGCGTGCAAGGCACTTCCAAGAGTACCGAAGGGTGGGGAGCCCCAGCCCCCTCCAGCAGTGCTGTGTCCCCTCAAGGGATGCTCACCGCAGGCAGGAGTCTGGCAGTAGGTGGAAGGAACCCACAGGTTGGCAGAACCAGTGTCAAAGATCACCAGGAAACTTTGGGGGGGGGTCCCGATGCTGATCTCCCCGAAGTAGAAGGACTGTGAACGAGAGTGTGGGCAGACTGATGCTTCTGCTTGGGTTGTTTTGGAATGAAAGATTTTGTCTCTCAGCCCTCTGCTAGCTGAGCAAACAGAGCTGCTGAGGGGTTGTAGGAAGGGCTTGTAGTCCTTGAGTGCATCCAAGGCAGCTAAAGCATGGAAAAGGGTGATGATTTGCCTATGATGTAACATCTGCCAGGAGTAGGTCTGCCCTATAACCACCAAACTCTGCTTTTCTCAAGAAGGGAAAGCTATTCCAGGCAAGATGTGCTGCCTCCTGCCTTCCCAAATCACCCAGCCCTTGGAGCCAGGCTACAAAGACAGGAAAGGGAAGGGTTAGATTAGATATTAGGGGGAAGTTCTTTGCAGAGAGAGTGGTGAGGGGCTGGAACAGGCTGCCCAGAGAGGGGGTGGGTGCCCCGTCCCTGGGGGTGTTCAAGGCCAGGTTGGCTGGGACCCTGGGCAACCTTGTGTAGCTCCAGGCCTGGAGGTTGGTGGCCCTGTCTGTGGCAGGGGGGTTGGAGCTCTGTGATCCTTGGGGTCCCTTCCAACCCAGCCCAGTCTGGGATTCTATGATGCTATGAAAACTCCTGCCCATGGCCAGCACAGCCCCTCTGTAGCTGAGCCACCCACTCCAGAGCTTCCCCAAGGCAGTCAGCCAACAAGGGAGCAGAGCATCCCCCAAAACTGGAGCCAGGAGGCTCAGAGGAGGAAAGAAAAGCTTTCATACTTACATCCAGGTAGTTTGTTAGCGGTTCATAAGCCACAGCATTATTGAGCTGGTATTTCCTACCAGGGTCCCCTCTGAGGTCCTTCAGGAAACCCTCTGGCACCCCAATGTCTCTCATCACCTCCTGCACAGACCTGCCTTTCCGCAGGGTGATCCTGTGCAAGAGGGAGACAGCAGCAAGATGCTGAGCAGCTGGGTGGCCCCTTCCACATGTTGTAACCCCCACACGCCCAGGACCAAGCTCTGCTCTGCAGCCAGACCCCGCACCCTCACACCCATCACAGCCCCCAGGCTCACCTCAGCACCCCTTCCCCAAGCTGGAGGCAGAACAGGGCCAACATCAGCCACCACATGGCTCCAGGTGCTGGTGGTTCCATGGCAGCTCCTGCACTGCCCTGGCTGGGACAGGGTGTATATAGCCAGGAGCTGTGCCCAACCCTTGCCCCCACCACAGCACCCACCCAATGCCAACGCTCTGCGGTGTGGTTATCACCACATCCGCCCTGATTTTCCCTCCTCACCCGACTGTTCAGGTGCTAACGGATTGGTTAGTGCCTCTGATACTGGGGCCAAACACAGGACATCTGATAAAAAGCTAAATTCTGGTGTTATCAAGGGGTTGAAGTATTTTCTCTTGCCTTCAGTACCAGCTTGATCCTTCCAGAAAACAAAGGCAAGACACACCCTTCACAGGAAATGGAAATCTGTGGGGTGGTGTTCCTCTTTGGACCCATCCAGGCAGCCAAGGAGGTGCCACAGGCTGGTGGTATTTCTTCCATCCAAGCCTACAGACTGAGTTACATCCCATTCCCTCAACACACCTAGCAGGAAACAGCAGGGGTGGTTTTTCAGCCCTCCTGGGAAGCAGTACACCCTCCCAAAACCGTCTCCTTTCCAGGCATTTGTCCTTTTGTCATCCTGCCCCTTCAGCCTTCCAGCTCTGCCAATGCCCCCCTCCAAAAAAAGCTGAGATGGGGGATTAGAAACTGCTCAGTATAGCAGCCCTGGAAGATGTAACAGGCCTTTACGTGCCCAGCTGGGACCACTCAACCATCTCCAGAAGACACTTTGATTTGCTGTGCTTTATTATCTGTGCCAGTGCTATGCTGGGGATGCTCAGACAGGTATCTGGTGCGTTGGAGATGATGTGTCCCATACGCTTTGAGTGATGCTGGTCATACCCAGGCTGGAGAGATGCAGGGGACCAGGTTTTAGGCATTCATTCCCAGGGGATTTCTAGTCCCAGGAGACTCTTTCCTCCCCTGATGTGGCACTTGCAGACCCCTCGTTCCCACTAGCAGTGGGGATGGACCCCGGCAGAGCCTTGCTGCTCCCATCCAAGCTGTTGGCTTTGGAGTGGTGCTTCAAGCCTGTGGCAGCTCAGGAAACCCTTCAGCTCTCCTCCCTCCTCCATTGCACCCCGATGGATTGGCCTTTGCTTGGAAGGATCCTGCAGAGAGCAAAGAGAAGAGCAAAGACCAGGAGGGACATGGTCAGCCTTCACCCTTCCCTTCCTGCCACTATTGCTGCCAGAGCAGCTCCAGCCCTCAGAAACCTGGATCTGTAGGGGAGGAGAAAGCCCCATCCCTGCTCTCCGTGCCTGTCTGACCTCCATCTCACTGTGCTCAGCCTGTGTCAATATTTTGACACAAAGCACAGAGGAGTTTGTGTCCTTCCCCTGGTGAAATGACAGGGCTATTAATACATCTGATAACGAGCTCCAATGAGAAAAGAGCTTCTAAGAAATTAATTTAGATGCCAGGAAAGAGCAGTGTTACCCCAGCTTTCCCCAGCCAAGGTGTTTCCCCCATACCCTTCAGCTTCAGACCACGATTCCCCATACTCTGGCTGTTGTTTTACCTGAGTGAATAGCCCTGATTTAGGGGTCATTTGAATGTCATGGCTAACCTCTCCTGTCTCCATATTCCCCCTCTGACTTCATCACAGGACTTTGTTAAACCTTATCCAGCTGCAAGGAAGATTAGTGGCTTCCCACACACCCCTCTGATGAGGTTTCCTGATGCCCAGCAAGTGGGATGGAGGTGAGGACCAACCAGCCCTGTGGCTTTATCCTCAGCCAGTTGGAGCCCTGAAGTACAAGCAGCAAGAGACAGGACAGGGTGTCCCCACAGTCACTGCAGGGTCACCACAAACTGTGAGCAAAGCAATGGCCACCACCACCAGCTCACTCTGTATTTGCCTGAGTAGGTGCTGCTGAGCATCCCCCTGAAGCGACGTAGTGCAGCCTGGGGAGGAGCATGAAGCTTTTCTACCCTGTTCAGGACACACATGGTGTTTCCAGACACCCAGCAGTGCCTGATGGCACAGAGCAGAACTGGCTTTTGGGGGAAATCCCTCAGGAAACTCCTGTGGGGCTGTGGTTGGTTCTTAGGACATACCCCAGTGACCTTTGTGTCTCCTGATCTCCTTCACCACAGCCTGGGGCATGGTGCTTCTTGCCTGCAAAGAAAAACCCTCAGAGGAATAAGGCTTGGGACTCTCTGAACCTCACTGAGGATGACAAGGATAGAAGCAGTGTGTGGCCAGGCCCAAAGGCAGCAGCAGGGATTTGGGGGACCACAGCTACCCTCTTGGAGCACAGAGTCTGCAGCCCCAGGGGAGCCACACGAGCTGTGCAGAGGGGATGGGGCTGTGCTGTGGGACATCATCTGGAAGCCACACTGCAGTGTCTGCAGGAGCTACACCAGGCACCAGCACAGGGAAGGACCCCTCAACCCAGCACCCACCAACAAAACAGCTAAACATCCAGCAACACCTCCCAAACCAAAGGAGTGGTGACCAAAAGACATACCTGGGCTGAACCCCCCCCATGTAGCCCACAAGCAGCCCCTCTGACCCTGGGGCTCAGGGCTTTCCTTTCCAAGAGAACGGTCTTAAGAGCACTAATGTCATTTTCCAGCTCTGCCACCTTCCACCTACAGAAATGCTAAACTCCAGCACTATCTCCCAAGTGAAATGTGTGAGGACTGAAAGATGCTCATGGCCTGACACCTCCCCAGGTAGTGCACGAGCAGCCTGGTTGACCTTGGAGCTCACTGCTCTCCCATCCAAGGGAACAGTCATAAAATCCTTACATCATTATTCAGCTCTACCAGCTTCCACCTTCAAAAATGCTGATCATCCAGCAGTAGCTCCCAAACCAAAGGTGCAAGGACTGAAAGATGTTCCTGGACTGAAACCTCCCCAGTGGGATGTGAGCTGAGCTGCAGCTCAGGGCTGCTGCGCTGATCAGAGCCACCACCAAGCACGAGCTCAGTCATTCACCATAGATACAGGCTGAGATTTGCTCCCACAGCTCTTAGGAGTCAACAGCATTTCATTCCTCTTTTCAAGAAACATCAGTACTTCAATCTGAACCAACCCAGGGACGGTTTCCCCACCACTTTCCCCATCCTGACTTTGCAGGAATCTGCCAAGGAGTTTGTCACAGTGCTTACCTCACTGGAAAAAGGGCAGCTGAGATACACAACCCATCAGTCTGTGCTGAGTCCTCAACTCAACAAACTCAGGAGTTCAGAGACAAATTGGGATGTTGGGGTTTATTGGTAACAGGAGGCTGTAAGAACAGACTTACATGGAAATCCCCAAGTGACAGGGAGCCCTGGAGGAGGTATGGAAAGGAATGTAAAGGTCCATAGGAACCCTGCAGTGCTCTAGGAATCCTGGCTAAGGTCTGTTTGGTCAGGAGATGGGCTGGATTTCTGTTCTGTGCTCATCTGCACCGCTGGAGCGAAGCCAATGCGGTTGTTGGCCATGTCAAAGACAGTGTAATATTCCTTGAGGAAGACGTCACCCAGGATCCAGAGCGGCTGCCCGTTCAGGGAAGGCAGGTAGGTGGCCTCAATCCCAAGAGTGCAGTAGCCATTGCTCTGTAAGGGGGATATTACGGGGTGTCAGAGCCTCAAACAAGCACCAGGACCCTGCCAGCTGGGCTGTGAGGAGGTAGGATGTGCCCACACAGGCCATCAGAGCATCACTACTTGTCAAGAAGCACCAGGTCCTCCCCTGGCCCCTCAAGGACTCAGCAGGATGAAGCTGCTCGGTGAATACGTACGTTCAAGACATAGGCAGAGGGGTGGAGTGGGAGCTGAGCTCCGTTGATGATGAAGGTTATGGTGGGCATGTTCTGGACCTCATCGCAGTCAACTGCATACTGTGGAGAGAGGGTGAAGAGGGGGTTATGTTTGGAACAGCACTTGCTGTGATAGGAGAGAGACCCCACTGTGTGGGGGTAACACCCAGTCTATCCCCTGGCAGTGCCACATCACCTCCCTGATGTGCCCGTGGCACCATGCTCTGTCAATGCCACGAGTTTTGCAGGAGCTGCCAAGCCCACAGCTTCTGGCTCAAGGATCCCCACTGCTCCAGAGCATCCCCACACTTACACCATAGCTGGTCAGCTGGGCACCCATAGCCTCAAGGAAGCTGCCAATGTACTCCTGGGGCATTGTCAGCAGGAATGTCCCCGTGTCCACGATGGCCTGGCAGCCCTGGCTGCACCAGTCTGTTGCTGAGTCTCCTATAGTAAACCTGGGAGGTGGATGGGGAGGAGGATGTCACTTTAAGCACCCACTGGCAATCAAACCCACCTTGGTTAGATCTCTAAGCCTGGGATGCTCATAGTGCCCAAGCCCTGTGTATCCCTGCATCTGCAGGACACCTGAAATGCCCTCGTTACAAGAGCTGCCCAGGCAGATCAGGTACAAACACACAACTCACTGGCTAAGAGCGACCTGCCAGTAAAGCTCCTGCGTCACCGGGGCCCACATAATGTCCCCATGGAAGAGCCGAGCGTCAACTCCACCCAGAATGAGCTCTCCCCCGTAGCTGTAGGTGGGCTGACTGCAAAGAAACCCAAGAGTTAGAGCTGCAGAGATCAGTACTTTGGTGCAACGCACGTGGGCAAGCAAGGGACAAGCCCATGAGGAACCTGCATGGGGCCAGGCAGAGGGACACGTGGGATGCGCAGAGACCCCTGGCAGAGTTTTACCGAGAGAAGTAGAAGCTGAAGATGGGCTGGGTGAGCTGGTTCTGCTGCAGCATGCCCTGCAGCGCCGTGGGCACCCCCCCTGCTGCCAGCGAGGGGTAGGCCATTCCCAGGATCCCATCGAATTCGGCATAGTAAAAGGGCTGGGTTGGTTCGTCCTTGCTGAGCCCAAACTCCTGCTTGGTGACCGTGATGCTCTGGATCTGGAGGGGAAGGGGGACCCCAGGTCAGCCTACATGCTTAAGCAAACCTGAGCAGCCATTGGGTGGGATGATTGATGCTCTGAAAGCCCAACAAGCTGCAAGGTCACTGCTGGTGAAAGGATCTCCAGGCTGCTGGGAAAATCAGCAGGAATCAGGTTAAAACAAAGTAAAAACCCATCAGGTTAATTGACAGAGGCAATGACCAATTTATTTGCCTGGAGAAGAGAAGGCTGTGGGGGGACCTCATTGCAGCCTGCCAGTCCCTGAAGGGAGCAGAGACACAGGAGGGGAATGGGCTTGTTAAAGGGCAGAGACTGGCAGGACAAGGGGGATGGAGTGAAGCTGAGGGAGAGAAGGGTTGGATTAGATATTAGGGGGAAGTTTTTTACAGAAAGAGTGGGGAGGGGCTGGAACAGGCTGCCCAGAGAGGGGGGGGATGCCCCGTCCTTGGAAGTGTTCAAGGCCAGGTTGGATGGGGCCCTGGGCAACCTTGTGTAGCTCCAGGCCTGGAGGTTGGTGGCCCTGCCTGTGGCAGGGGGGTTGGAGCTCTGTGACCCTTGGGGTCCCTTCCAACCCAGCCCAGTCTATGATTCTATGATTCTATGCCAGTTCTGCCCATCCCAGGTGCCGGGCTGCCCAAGTCTTGTCTGCACAAGACACAAGATCTGCCCTCACGCTGTCCCTGGGGCTCTTTCCAGCACCCAGGGTGACAAGGACAGACAAGGATGTGCTCACCCTCAGCGTGTCGTAGCCCAGCACCGCCGTGAGTGCGCCGCTGCCGTAGGAGATGGTGCAGGACTGCCCATTGTAGATGAAGGTGGAGGACTCACTGGGCTTGAACTTTGCGTGGTTGACTGCATGAGAGAGAAGAGGGCAAAGCTCCTGGGCACACGCTCACCTGGCCATGGTGGGGTTTCATCCCTGGTCACTCTGCTGGGATAACGCCTGGGAAAGCAGCTTCCCTGGCAGAAAGCAAGTTGGGAAGGTGGCAGAACAGGCTGTTCCTCTGCCCTGCAGTTCTCCCCAAGGCAGGGTGTGCACCCCAGGTTTGCCCGTGTCCCTCTTGCTCTGCTGGGACCACAACGATGTCAGAGACCCGGTGTGAGCAAAGCCATCAGC
This sequence comes from Zapornia atra, assembly GCA_013400835.1. Taxonomy (NCBI): domain Eukaryota; kingdom Metazoa; phylum Chordata; class Aves; order Gruiformes; family Rallidae; genus Zapornia; species Zapornia atra. The sequence continues at coordinate 11,763 of VZTU01027993.1, forward strand.
ACCGAACTCCCCATCGCTTCCCACCAGCAGCTCTGCTGGGGAGCAGGGCATCAGCTCAGCAATTCAGAGCTTTGCTCTCCCCTCTGCCTGGCCACGATATGTCAGGCACAACCACCCCGGTTTCCACACTCTTGGGGACATCCTGATGGCCACAGCAAACGGGTCACCCTCGTTAGCTGGGCACGTGAAGGCAGAGAGCTCTGTCCTTCCCAAGCCAGGCACCAACAGGTCCTAGGAAGCAGCTATCCCAGAGCAGGATGCCAGGATCATGGGCTGTGCTGAGCTGCTGGGAGAGCTCCGTGCGACACTCACAGCATGCCGGCGCCTGGCAGTAAGTGGAGGGAACCCACAGGTAGGAGGAGCCGGTATCAAACAGCACCAAGAAGCTTTGTGGTGGGGTCCCGATGCTGATCTCCCCGAAGTAGGAGGACTGCAGATGAGAGATGGGGTATCTCCATTAGCCACAGGGTCAGGGACAGACCAGGCTTTCACCTCCCAGCCCTGTGCCAGCAGCCCGGTGCTTTGCAGGGTTGGGAATGCCAGGCTCACTCTTGAACAGAGCAGGCAGGAACAGGCTGACCTCTCACCCTGCTTTGTCTCCCCAAAAGATGAAATATTAAGTATTCTGTACTAAAGTCTAGAACAGAACCTTAAAAAAGACCCAGGGGGAAAAGCAACCTCTCACTCTGGGAGGCTCAGGGGTCAACTGATCGCTCGGGCAGCTGGGCAGGCAGTGGGAAAGGAGAGGATGGTGTGTGGACAGGCAGGGAGAGGGGAACCTGGGGTACTCACATCCAGGTGGTTGGTTATGGGCTCATACACAACATAGTCCTCGCTGGAGCTGAGGTTCTTAACTGGATCATATTTGATTTTGTTCAGGTATTCCTCCAGCACTCCAGCCTCCCTCATCTTCTCCCGTATGGACTTGGCTTTCTTCAGAGTGATTCTGCACAGAGGGGAAAGAAAACCCAAACAAACCACCACAAAACACAGCTGGAGATGAGAAGATTTGGGCATTTGCAAATAATCAGTCCTCTGGGCTCCTTCAAGCCCTCTGCTCCACTGCCCTCCCAGCGAGGGATGCAGCCTGGACCGGGACCACGATGGTCTGTGGAGATGCAGGAAGCCCACCCACTTAGACTTGGTTGGCATCCTTGGGCAGCCCGTGCAGGTTACAACCGCAGCCAGACTCTGTTACCTAACCCCCTCCCTGCTCTTTCTGCTGCAGGACACCCACCTCACCAGCCCCTCTGAGAGCTGGAGACACGCCAGGGCAAGGATGAGCCACTTCATGGTGCAGGAGCCGTCCACCGATCCACACACACCTTCCCAGAGACCGCAGCAGAGCAGCTGAGCTGCCCAGACTCTGTTTTTATACTGGGAAGCAGTGACACCTCCCCCTTATCTGCTGACCTCCATTTTCCATTACCACCACACGCACCCCCGGCGTTCAAGGGTTCCTTTGTATTTTGGGCCACGAGGATTTTGAGGAGTTCTTGCCCTTAGCGAGGTGCTGGGGGGAGAATAGAGCCCCACACGTCTCCGATAGCAAGATCAAAGTGTTACCATCCGATAAGAGGCCAGCTCTTATCACAGCAGAGGGAGGAGTGACCCCAACGTCACGGGGGTGGTGGGACGTTATCTGTGTTCGTCAAAACCTGTTCAAACCTTTTCCCAAAACAAAGGGCGCTCGTGGCTCTTGGCACAGGAGGGAAACAGCCTCCACTTCTTTTTGGTCTGCCGTTCTTCCGCCCTGCCAGCCCAGCCACCCGCCCCTGGGGACCTTCTGGTGTGGAGGAGGGATGGCTGCTGCTGTGGAGGCTTTCCCAGGGCATGGTGCAAAGGGTTGGAGCCGGCTGCTCTGTTCCCCTCATCTCTGTGAGACCACCATGAGCTTTCTTCTTGCTTTCTCACAGGGGTTTCCAGTGGTGTTCTGCCTTTTGGTCTGCCCTCTGCTTCTTCAGCTGATCCATCCTTCTCCACCTCTCCATCAGCCTTCCGCTCCTCCACTGTCCTCTCCTCCAGGTACAGCTTGTTTCCACATGGCAAACACCTCAACCTGCTTCTGCTTTCACACGATTTCAAACAGAAATCACGTCTTTTCCTCTTTTTAATTCTTCTTTTTCTTCTTTAAATTTTGCAGAACAACCCAGTCCCCTTCCATCCTGCATTAAAACACAGGTGCTGTGCCTCCCTGCACAAGGGCAAGGGGGAGATTTAACCCACCCACAGAGGAAGCCCTCAGGGTTTAACCCACTCACCAGCTCCTCGCAGCAGCCAGAAAGGCAGGACATTTCTCATTTGCTTCTTCAGTGAAAAAAAACCAACCCCAACCCAACAAACAGAGAGAGAACCACAAACACAGACCTCCCAAACCACCAACAAACAGCCCCAAAACATTTACAGTGACAACCTAAATATTTTCTAGCAAATGAACCAAAATGTTTTGGGTCCCAACCAAAATACTTTACAGCAAACAAAGCCCAGAAGTGTTTCGCTTGGTGTGGCTGTAACACAAATACTCCCCAGCAAACAGACTGAAACGTTGTCAGTTACAACCTCAGTATTTTCTAGACCTCCTTCAGCTCCATTTGGATTCCTGATCTGAGCAGCCTGGCAAAAAGCAGTGGGGAAATTGCTCTCTCCATCACCTCCTGATAGCCCAGCATCGCTATCGCCGCGCTCATCCCGTGTCAACGCTCTGCGGAGATTTTTATTCCCTCAGGAGCACCAGGGAGTGTGTGTCCTTTGCTGGATATTGAGACTATAATAAAGCAATTATCTTGTTTGCTAGTGGGATTGATAGAAAGATCAACTTATTAAGATTGGATAAAAAAGCAAATTCTGGCTGAAAGCAAAGAGCAGTTATCAAAACGTCAATATACCCAGCGCTATCTGCAGGTCCCCACGGGGACTCAGCCTTGCCAGAAGACAAAGGAGTAAGGTGCCCTCTACAGCATATGCAAACACCTTCTGCTTTTGGCACTTCTGGACCCAAAGTTTAGGCAGATGTTGTTTGGTGAGGCGGTCAGTCTAATGGGAATTGAGGATTTATGGTTTCTAACACCAGAGATCCCGTGTCCCCGCGTGGGCTCGGCCAACGGCACGTACACATGATGCTCGGAGCCAGGACTTCTCCTCAGGGCATTTCCCCTCCTTTGCTTTCAGTTTCTTTTCTGTGTTGGTGCAATGGCCCAGCCCATGTGCAAACAGCCCCCAGCCCATGTGCAAACAGCCCCCAGCCCACATAACCCAGCTGAGTCTCTCCCAGGTGCGTATGGATCCCATAGCGTCCCATGGCCAACTCCACCACCTGTCCTGGGATGCTGTGGTGATGTCTAGCAAAGGAGAATAGCAACAGATCCTCTTCAACCAGCAGCACCAGACCGTACAGCCACTGCAGAGGTGGGCACTGTGTCCCAAAAGCTGGCAGCTTTCACCACAGCCTTTTGCAGGATTAGAATCAGAATCCATCCTCCCACATGACCCAAAGACCTCTCCTGCCTGCAGACACCACTTCCAGAGCCATCAGGGGACAGAAGTCTTTTCCAAGACATTTTCCATCACCCTGTATTTCCAAGTCCAGTCCAGGCTCTGCTCTACCTGTGGCAAAAACACAGAGAAGTGACTGGTCACAATTCCAGGACAATTTACAGCTAGGGTTCCTGTGGCTCTGCCCCAGTCACAAGGAATTGCTGTTTACCTTGCCAAACCATAGAATCCCAGCCTGGTCTGGGTTGGAAAGGACCCCGAGGGTCACAGAGCTCCAACCCCCTGCCACAGGCAGGGCCACCAACCTCCAGGCCTGGAGCTACACAAGGGTGCCCAGGGCCCCATCCAATCTGGCCTTGAACACCCCCAGGGATGGGGCACCCACCCCCTCTCTGGGCAGCCTGTTCCAGCCCCTCACCACTCTGTTGATGGCAGCACAGAACACAACACCCACAGACACAGCACTGCCAGGAGCTTCCCCTGGCCACTAAAGCCTCTTGCAAGCCCCATGTTAGCTAAAACCCTTCCTGAAGGGGCCAGGTCCCATCCCAGCTCTCTCCCTAGAGCAAATCTGATCAACACTGGTAATTTAAACTCACTGGGTGTGCCCTGCCTGGAGCATGATTCCTCTCTGCTTGGGTTCTCCAAGAAAAGCAGTTTGGGGGAAGCACACCCCAAGATGACACACGTAACCCTGCAGCAGCTGTGTTTATGACCCACACACAGACACACGTGCCCCTTACTCAGTGCTGCACGAGCTGGGTTTGGTGGTTTATTTCCAAACCAAGGGATTACAGCCCACAGAAAGAAGAACAGCTTCCATCCACATTAAAATAAACATCCCTCTTCTCCTACACAGCCATGAGAATGGCTCCTGAACTGAACCGTTGGGCTCCAGGTCTAACATTTAACTTCCCAAACCAGGGCAAGCATCATGAAGGTTTTCTCTTGCAGGCAGGTTCTGAAGAGACCTCTGGCCACCCTGCTCAGTCCCAGAACCCAAGACAAAGCTGGGGGTCTACATCACCTCCTTATAAACCCCAAAACAGTCCCCTCCTCCCCGCATCAGTGTCCACTCCCATACCCAAGGTTAGGAGCATGCCCATCACCAGGTATTTTATCCCTCATTGCTAAGAAGCGTCCTGAAAACTCCAAGTCAACTGGCAAATGCCATGCTATTTTCAACAACTCTTTGATGGGGCTATCAAAGTCTTCCTAGAAAAAGAAATGAAAGGTGTTTTCATTGTGTTTTCCTGGGGAAGGGTGGAAATAACAACATGGGTTTATCATCAGTTGGATCATCTCCTCTGTTTCCCTTCCAGTGCTTACCTCCAAGGCTTTCAGTCACAGAACGATGCTGAAGGAAACAAAGGCATAGGCTGGGGTTGGAAAGACACTGCACGTGAAGATGTGCTCATGGAGGAAAGCACAGATGGCTCTGTTAGCTGTTCCCAAGTCAATTCCTGCTGGGGAAGAGCTTTCAAGGGGAATTTTAAAGGCCAAAGAATGAAACTCTTCATGTTGCCACAGGATGAGCTCACTGCTGTAGAGTTTGGAAATCCAAGCACACCAACTCTTTGCATGATGGCAGAGAAGCCATGGAAAGACCCCATGCCTTGAGGAGATCAGTGCAGCCAGGAAGAGTGAAACCAGCCCCTTCACTGTTAGCAAAAGCACCTCATCCCCACCAGCTCCCACATTCCACCACTCCAACTACTCCCTTAAACTACCCACGGTAGGAACAGGAGGGTACTCCAGAGACTGTGAGCATTTTTGCTATGTTCAACCTAGGTCCACAGGGCATCAATTTCCAAGGCAACTTCACCATTCCCTCCTGATGCTCAGCCCAATGGAAATCTGGTCTACACCTTCACAGTCAACTCTTAGCAACAGCTCTGCCCCAGAGAGACAGGCATCACACTCTCATCATTTTTTTAAGCTTATTGGAGTGAGATTGGCCAGGTGGAAGACAGCAACCATTGCTGCAGGGAGAATACATAAGGACATAGACTATTCCTTCTGGGAGGAGACCTGGGAAGCAAAGGTTGCAAGCTTGAATCGTGAATCATAGAATCATAGACTGGGCTGGGTTGGAAGGGACCCCAAGGGTCACAGAGCTCCAACCCCCTGCCACAGGCAGGGCCACCAACCTCCAGGCCTGCAGCTACACAAGGTTGCCCAGAGCCCCATCCAACCTGGCCTTGAATAATTCTAGGGACGGGGCATCCACTACTTCTCTGGGCAGCCTGTTCCAGCACCTCACCACTCTTTCTGTAAAAAACTTCCCCCTAATATCTAATCTAAACCTTCCTTCCTTTAGTTTTAATCCATCCCCCTTGTCCTGCCATTATCTGCCCTTTTAAAAAGTTGAATCCCCTCCTGCTTATAAGCTCCCTTCAGGGACTGGCAGGCTGCAGTGAGGTCCCCCCACAGCCTTCTCTTCTCCAGGCTGAACCAGCCCAGCTCCCTCAGCCTCTCTTTGTAGGGCAGCTGACCCAGCCCCCTAATCATCCTCATGGCTCCTCTGACCCCTCTCCAACAGCCCCACATCTTTCTTGTATTGGGGCCCCAGCTCTGGACACAGGACTCCAGCTGGGGCCTCACAGGGCAGAGCAGAGAGGGACAATCCCCTCCCTGTCCCTGCTGCCACCCCTCTGCTGATGGACCCCAGGATCCCATTGGCCTTGCCAGCTGCCAGAGCCACTGCTGGCTCATGTTAAGTCTCTCACCCACCACAATCCCCAAGTCCCTCTCAGCAGGGCTGTTCTCCAGAAGCTCTTCTCCCAGGCTGTGTCTGTGTCTGGGATTCTTCAGACCCAAGTGCAGCCCCTGACCCTTGGCAGTGTTGAACCTCATTAGGTTCCCCCGGGCCCATCATGAGAGGACCATGGGTGGTTGCTGGCCTGGTTTTCAATTTTAAATAAAAAATAAAGTTCTATTTTGAGCTGTGACACACAGAAGACAGGACCACAGGATGATCATCATATTCCATTTATTCTGGATACATTCGTAGTGCACATTAATGTAGGACATGAGCACTCCTCAGGTCACATCGTGCTGCTGCTGTTCTTCACCTGTAAGGGGACACCAGGATGAGGGACCAAATAGACAGCCAGAGAAATAACCTGAAGAAGCAATTACACAGCAAGATCAACCCCTCTGGTCAGAGCAACTGAGTCCCTGGTGGCCAGAGCCCAGCAGCACCTTTGTTCTTCTGCCCTATGAGAGATGTTCAGTACCAAAGACACCAGTACAAGTAACGACAGGGAGAATCGCATGGGAGAGAACAGCTTGAGGTAACACAGATGCATCTGGGCCTTTTGACAGGAAAAAAGAAATTCAAAATATCCCATTCACTCCTGGAAGGAAACCAGATTACATCCCTTCTTTACAATTAGCCTTTTCCACAACCTGGCCTGTAATTGCCGACTTCAAAGCTCTCAGGACTTCCACTAATGCCTTTGTTCGCTAACAGGAATCTAAACCTGTTTTGCTACCTGCTCACTGGCATTTCAAGAGGAGCCAAGTGTGGGGGAAAGACAAACTTCCCAGAAGGACCGATGGCAGCCCTCCCAGGAGCTGAAAATGTAGGCAATGAGTTCATTAACGAGCGCTCGTTAATGGCACTTCACAGTCAAGACACCGCCCGTGAGAGGGCTGAGCAGCATCACAAGGAGGGACACAGGCAAGGGCTGGGGAGAAAATGGCTAAGAGAACTGGCAGCTGCAGTACCAAGCCCTGGGTTGGTTCTTCTGCCAGTGAACAACATGGCTTCAGTAATAAAAAGAGGAGTATTCCTGTACTAACACACACATTCGGGTGTCTCTGCAGAAATATCGAGCCTTTAACCCTCACAATCCAGCCTCTGCTTTGCCATAAGGCAAGTGCAGCTCATGGATACTCAAACCTCCTTCTCTGGGGGAAAAGCAGGCCCAGAAAATGGGTTAAATTAAAAAAAAGAGTTAAAAAAACCCCCTCAATAAAAGACAACTGAGTGCTGGGAGAAGGTATACTCCTACCAACAGGTTCTTGGAGAAGGGGAGGGTAAAAGACCTATTTATGCATTCACCAGGGAGGAAATATCAGGGGAAGAGGTCTGATTGATTAACACAAAACTCAAACAAGAACCACTTTGAAAGGTTAAGGCAGTCAGAGTCTCTCTGCAGAGCCCATGGCTGCTTGGCAAGTCGTGCCCTGACCTCCCATCTCCCACGCAGAGGAAGGAGACCAGCAAAGACACAACAGTCCCCACAGGGACTACACAAACCTGCCCCACAGCAAGTCCATAAACCAAGAGCTAAGCTCACACTGCCAGCTGAGCTACCACCCAAGAGAGCTTTGTTTTGCTGCCTAAACCATTTGTTTTTCCACCCACAACCAAACTCTCTGCAAACAGCTGACTGAACCCAGGTCTTTTTCCCCAAATTACCAATTCACAGACAAAACATCAAGGTGATCCACCTGCCTTGTGGAACTGAGCTTGTATGTGTGCTCTTTCATCCCCTCCTGGTCATCTGTGGGGCATCAGTTGGATGCACAGAGCCCTGGATGAATCCTTAACACCAGATTTACAGATGAAGGGTGAGGTATTCTGCTCCCTGGAGGTGATCTTGGTGGTGGAAGATACTCCATGGTTGAAGGGATGTGAGGAACCATTGGGTATCCCTAATTTAGCTTCCCATCCCAGTAAGCATGCACAGGAGTATCAGTGCATCCATTGGGAAAGTCCAGCCAGCTTGCATGTAAGGCTCAAAGCAAGATCCATCTTTACAAGGTGACATCAAGACACAACGTGTCACATCAAGGTAACTTTCAACTGTAAGAAGGAAAGACTCCAGGGAGTGAGGCGGAGGGATCCCTCCTGCCCATCACCCAAACCAAAGGTCTGAGGGAATGAGGAAACACAGAGGTTCACCCCAATACTGCTTTCTCCTCCGAAACCATTTCGAAGGCGGCCACTAGAGGAAGCTGTGACACTGGCGAGCTGCTGCAACGCAGGGAGAACTCCACACCAGTGACACTCCTGGGCTCCCACAACCCCCTCGGTGCTCATCCACCACTCGGGTCTTCCCCTGCACTTTCACACCCCCTGCAAAATTCAGCATTAAGAAGTTCTGAGAGGGTCCTGGCTGCTTCACGTGGACATTGCTTTTAGGAAGCTTTCCAGAAGAGCAAAACCAGGGAGAAGATCACTAGGATGTGACCCCAATGCACACCCTTAAGGCCACAAGTGACAACTGATTTCCCATTTGACTGGTTAAACATTAAACAAACCCACTGCAAACATGAAGTCGTGAGCAGCTTTTCATTCCCAAAGCTTTCTGGGGAGGCTGGGATACCTCCTGAGCAGAAACTGCTGAGCCAGCAGTGCTGTTCCCTGACCCACAGCCACGCAGGAGGACACACAGGGATGAAAAGCAGAGGATGGTGAAGCAAGGCAACCACCAGATCGGGATGCTCTGCAAGCAGCAGATGCAGCTGTATGTTTTCTTCTCTTTAAGGTCAAGGTCATTCTTCTTTGAATGGGTGCAGATCCCCCACCTGAGCGTGCTAAGGGATGGTGTCAGGGAACAGTGATAACCTGCTGTGTGCACATGCAGTGGTCTCCTTGTCACTGCTGCTTTCAGCATCCTTGGGAGGTAGGAGAGCATCAGATTTGCTGAAGAGGAAACAGAGGCACGAGTTGGACAACCCAGTTTGTCTGGAGGATGTGAAAGGCAGCAGTTCCCAAGGCCTAGACCACCTTGTCCCAAAGCAAAGCTCATTTAGAGCCACAGCAACAGGAACACAGCAGGGGCTCACCAGGAGCCCAGCCTTTTTGAGGAACCACCCCCATCGGTGTGCATTCCCCCATCCCTGGAGCTCACATCTACAGACCCTCAGACCAGCCTCATCCCACCCAGCCAGGATGGTGGCCACAAGGAACACCCCAGCAGCAGCCCCAGCCCTCACCTGCTTTCTCCTAAGACACAAGCTGCCACCCAACAGCATCTCCCCTTGCATATAACCAACCCCTTCCAGGGAGGCACAGAAGGGCCCTGACATCCTTCTCCATGAAAATATAGAACATTTCATCCTGTTTTCCCTTTCTGGGGGGGGCAAAAAAGGGGAGTAATCATTCTGCATTTCTCAGCTCAGGCAGTGGAAAGGCAGGTTGTCCTGTGCTGCCAATGTGGGAGTTGCTAACATTGTCCCAGAGGGTGACACTTACAGCTTAGAAACTCTTCATTTAAACAGTTTATTTAAAGCTTAATGCAGTTAACTTATTTTTTATATAAACAATTTCTTCTCTCACTTCCCTAAAAGCTAGATTTAGGGGGATACATTATTTGTCTCTTTTTTTCCCCTCTCTTCAAATAGTCATTTGGTATATGTATAAAAATATATCACTTGTGTTTCCTTTCAGTTATAGATCACACAAGGGTTGGGGTGGAGAAAAAAGAATGGAAGACAAGCACAGACACTCCCAAAACAAAAGGGAAAACCCAGTGAATTTCAATCTGTGGCACACTTTGAATTTATAGTGCAAGAACAAGCCAAGAAATCCACGTTCTGCTAACACAGGTGTGGCATTACTCATCCTGTTATCACTACAGCAAACGTCCTTGCTCCCCAAAGGGTCACACTTCAGTGGGACGTTACAGCACCAAAACCAAAAAGGCTCAACTTGAAAAAAAACCTGGGAATGAAGTTTTTGGACCTCAGAACCTCAGTGCAGGTTGCTGCTGGATGATGGGGTTCTCTCCTCTCTCACATCAGAGGCTCGGTGACTTTGACATCAGAAAGCACTGGGGACAAGGACATGGCAAGGTTTGGCAAAGTCTCTGCTGGAGGCAGGACACCCTTGCAGAGCACTGGATCTCTCAACTCTGATCCTGGGGAGGGAGATGAAGAATAAACAGCAGATAGGTGGGACTCCAGAGTAACCCAGAGCACTTCTGTCTCGTTGAGCCAGCTTAGAATGACCAAGAGGAATCCAGGGAGGGATTAAGCTGCAGCAGGTCGCCATGCAGAGAGGGGTGGTGGAACATTGCTACCATGGGAGAGAAGCAGAGACCTTACCAGGACCTCACCCTGAGGCCTGACAGCTCAGCTTAGGCTCAGCCCTGATATCAAAAGGAAAAAAAAAATCCACATCAAAGGCCACGGATTTATCCAAGAGCAGAAATTTAGCCCTTCCAAGTCCACAGTTAAAGGAAACAAACTGCACATTCATTCAAAACATGATCAAATATTTCTCATGGATCCAGCCAGGCACGTGGGTGTAGGCAATGACTTTGATACAACTCCAAGCTCAGCTGCCTGGCAGCTCTGCTCACGCTCCCACGGCTCCCGTACCATTTCCCACCCACCCTGTGCCAGTCAGTCCCAGTTTTTTGATTTCCAGCTGCTCTTTTTCCACAACTGCAGCTCAAAAATAAAAAAAACCCCACCAACCTCTTCTGAGATCTGTTCCTGAGACAGGAGCAAGCCACAGTGAGTACACGTTCCATACTGGCACCAGTTTTGGCAATTACCACTGGGATGTAAAAGAACATTTAATAAATAAGTAAACAAATAAATAAATTAAAAGCTTCAGCCACCAAAAAGATCCCTTAAAAATCCACACAGGGTATGGTACACCTGAAATTGTCTATACCAAACCTCCAATCTCTTAGTTGAGGTCTTCCCCTCCTCTTTTAAAGCAGGGTCTCTTCAGGAAATCAGGTTGAGGTGATCACAGTGTTTATGCCCATGGCTGGCTGTCCTCCTCTACTAATTTCTAGAGTTGCCCAATTTCAATTGAATCTGAGAAAGGGACAGAAGTATAAAACACTTCTGTGAGCTTCAAGACAATAGGGAGCAGCACAGAGAGGAGAAAGGAATGAGTGGAGGGGGGAAAGACCACAGCATGAGCTCCTATGTTACCCAGAGCCAGCAAAAGCACAAAGTAAAACCTGACTTTGGAGTGGCCCAGCTGCAGAGCTTGTCTGGAGTCACAAGGCATGAAATCCAGGGAGAAACTGGCTCGATTTGCAGTGCAACTCCTAAAGCAACTCAGTTTTAGAAACACACCTCCAGCATGCTACCGCCCTGCCTCTGCAGCCAGGCTGCCAGCACTGCTCCCCGAGCTGCCAGGCAATCAGGAGAGCTAACCCGATCCCAGGCTGCATCCACACGGTGCCAGGAGTCTTGTTGGCACATCCTGCTCCTTTCACCAGGAATTTAACCTTCAAACAGCCTCATCAAACATCCCACAAGGCTTTGAAAACACACTACAGGGGGTAGAGACAGAGAGGGGAAGACAGACAGACAGACTAGCCTTAAGGTCAGCTGTAGGAGCCATCCCATGACCCCAGGGAATGGGATAAACAGGGAAGCAGGGGGCAGATGGAAGTCACACCGGGCGATACACTGAAGGGTGGGGGCCAAAGCCACGACAGAGTGCTGGAGCTGGGCGCTCCCCCTCACTCACAGAGGCAGGTCAGTGCTGTTGTGCCGGGTTTTGCGGGCAGTCCCGTCATCTCTGGGCAGGGCTCTCTGCAGGCTGGACATGGCCGCTGTCTTTTTTAGGTCAATGACCGCGTAGGAGTCTGTCCGGCAGGCAGCGTGGGTGGCAGGGGGTGGGACACGGGGGACCGCTGAGTTCTGATGTCCCTTGCGTGGTTCAGCCTCCAGCTCCACCTGGATGTAGTTGAGCTGCCGCGGCTGCTCGGGACAGGGCCGAGGGAAGTCGAAGCTGAAGACGCTGGGCATGCAGCCGCGCCGAGGCTTTGGCAGGAAGCCGCTGCGGCGCTGGCTGCTGCCCCCCTGCAGCGCGCTGCTCTCCGAGTTCATGTAGTTCTGCAGGGGATCTTCTTCGCCAGCCTCGGAGTAGCCGTTGGGGGAAGGGGTCAGCACATCCCCGGCACCAGCGTCCTCCTCGCCCTGCCGAAGCGGCTGGCACTCCCACACCGGAGGCAGCGACGGCAAGTTCTCATAGTGCAGCAGCGCTGTTCTGCGGTGCGAACAGCCGGGTAAGCCTGCGTCCTCCCGGGTGAGTTTCAAGCGCCCTCCTCGGCAGAGAGAGGAGGTGCTGGGGGGCAGCAAGCCATTGATGTTCTCGTAGACGCACTGGGGTGAAGGACACTCCTCCTCACACTCGTTGTTGTTGTTGCTGGGGGGGCAGAAGTGCGTCCTGCACTCCCGGTGCTGCCGACACACGCGTCTGTAGTTGGAGGTGGGACCTAACACGAATTTAACCTCCCCTGGCTGCAGAAAAACCTGGGGATTGCGGTCTTCCAGGGAGCAGCTGTGGTTCCTAGGGGGGAAAGGAGGGTGGACTTCAGGCAAGGAGTGCATACAGTGTCGGCCCCTCAGCTCCTGATCACCGTTGGCCGTGTTGACGTAGGTGTGGGACTGCAAGGAGAGAAGCAGACAGTGAAGGGAGAAGGAAGTAAGAGCAAAGCAGCTGCCAGCAGCTGAGAAACCAACTGGAGAATGTTGGAACGGAGAATTTTTGAGTGGCTGATGGAATGGAGAATTTCTGAGTGGCTGGTGAAGAGAGAGGAGATGAAAGAATTCCAGAAGTTGCCAAGATTTTGGGAAACAAAACACAAAAGCCATTTCTGGATTTGTGGGCTGCAGAAGAGACTAAAAGAAGTCCCACTGTACAAGATACACATCACCTATTTCATACTTGATGCATATGGCATGGAACAAAAAGCAAAGCCATTTGCAAAATACTGCCCTGAGTGGCTTACACTGGTGATGCTGCAGCGCTCACACCTACCCAGGCTTCTCTGGTAATGGCTGAGACTGGCTAGATTTTCAAGGGAAAAATCTTCAATTCTAAAACTGAGAATGAAGAGCTGAACATCAAAAAGACAAATTCTGAACTCAAGGATGCATCTGCACATTGGTTTATGGGTTGCAGTAATAGCTGAAAGCTCAGGCAGTGTGACTTGGACTCACGAGCAAAGCGCTGCTGTTAAACTACTGCCCCACAAACACTATTGGATTAAGGAAGCCAACTCAGTCAGCCTTGATAGAATCCCTGTTCTAGTGAAGTGTCAGAGAACAGAAGATTCCAAGAGCAAAATGAAGCAAAAGAGGGGGAAAAAATAAGGATGACAAGGTATGAGGCTCTCCTGAGCTTTGCTGGAGCAAGAGAAATCTGGAATTGCACAGGGCTGCTAGCAAAACAAGCTGTGTGCTTGCTGCTTGCAAACAGCAGAATTTGGGACATCCAGGTTTACCTGCTCATCTGGCCCAATCAGGGCATGAGTGGAGTCTTCACCCACAGAGGAGTGCCTCAGGCTGCTCACGGAGGGGTGGCGGGCTGCAGAGTAGGAGAGGGTTTCTCCAGGGAAGCTGTGAAATCCATTGGGAAATCCTGGAACAGTGTACCCCAGACCTGGGAGAGAATCAAGGCAGGTGAGCGTTAGAGCACTGGTTTGGTGTAAAACAAGAGTTGCCATCATCTCCCAGCGACCTGTCCTCTCAACTGCAGCCTGAGAGTCAGAATCAGCCTCTCTGGGGAAGATCCCTATGGTGAAGTACCCAGTATAAACACCCTGTCAGGGTTTCGCCCCAGCTGAAAGCCAGGCACCACACAGCCACTTGTTCTTTAAGGGGGGGTGGAACTGAGAGAGGGGGGAAAGGGAGGGAAAAGAAAACGTAAGAAACCAAAACCTGGTGGGTTGGGATAAGGAGAGTTTGCTGGGATAGCAGAGAGAGAGATATAATAACAGGACTTTATAGCAAAATACATGAGACTGGTGAGACACAATGTGGTTTCTCACCGAACTGCACAGCTCAGAGCCATCCCAAAAACAGACTGTCCCCAAAACCATGCATCCTGGAGCTGCCTGCTCCTTCCCCCACCCCTTTTATGCTGAGCATGATGTAACTGGCATGGAACATCCCCTTTGGCAAGTTCGGGTCACCTGTCCTGTCTGTGTCCCCTCCCTTCTCCTTAGCAGGGAAATATGAACAACTGAAGAGTCCTTGAGTGCTTGGCAACAACTAAACCATCAGGGTGTTACCAGCACTGCTCCCATCCCAACTCCCAAACATGGCATCCACAGAAATTAACCCTATCCTAGCTGAAACCAGGACACTTGTTTAAACCTAAGACACTCCTAATAGAGACAGAAATTGAACAAATCCCAATTCTTCCAGGCGTGGCTCCCTCTAGGACCGTTTGGCAGTGATCCAGAGGAAAACCACCTGAAGGGTGACAATTTGGTTGACTATTTGAAGGGCTTTTTGTTGCTGTTCCCTTGGGAAGAAAATACCAGATCACAGTCAAATGGGGCTGGAATCTCTCCAGAGAAGGAGACTCCACACCCCCTGGGCAGCCTGTCCCAGGGCTCCCTCACCCTCACTGGGGAAATGTTCTTCCCCAAATTGGTGTGGAACTCCCTGTGCTCTGACTTGAGGCCATCGCCCCTTGTCCTGTCCCCACATACACTGAGAAGAGGCTGGCCATTTCCCCCTGTGTCCCACACTTGAGATATTCTCCCCAGACACTGAAGGAGCCTTACTGTTGGGTGCCTGGGGATTCCGGGCGAGCTCCCGCTCCGTGGGGTGACTGTTCCTGGTGATGACAACAGGCTCTTCCACTACGTTGATGCTGTTACACTGCATCAGGTCCTGAAGGAGATTAAAGATCTCCTCTGCTCTGGAACACTTGAAGGCAAAAATCCCTGCATAAGAATAAAGAGGAGGGTCAGGAAAGCAAGAAGAGGATCCTGCTTTAACAAGAGTATTTCTCATTCCTGGCTCTAAATGAACACACAATTCCAATTTCTTTTGCTGTGTTTAACACAATCACACCCCTGCAACCCACAGGGAAACAGCCAACAACTCAGTAGATCGTTGCAGGGAGAGAAATACACCATCACAACTGCCTTCTCATTACATTATTACAAGACAAGTAACGAGCACCCCAGTTATCTTGAGAAGATCAATCCCATAAGAGCAGAGGTGTGAAAGGAACACCCTAACTGCTCTCATCTCTACCCTATTTTGACTCACTTGGCAACCAGTCCAGTTCTTGTTACCATGAGAAAAGTCTATCCAGTCATTCTGGGAAGCTGAACGAGGCCCTGCAGAGCATGCACATGAGGGATGTTGTATTTCAATAACATATGGAATTAAACAGTGTCTCCCCAAAGGAGCAGCCCAAACCAGGGTGTATGCAGAGCTCACCAATCCCAAGCTGGCACACACACAAGCCCTAGCAACGAGAATAGCATGGCAACAAAAAGCTGCTACCCCAAAGAATAAGGTTTTTACAATTCTGGCCCAAAAAAAAAATAGCTCTATTTGTGTTATATAAGGTGGGGAGGCAGCATCAGGAAGGAGTTCTCCAAATAAAATTAACTTAGTGGAATAAAATCCTACAGGGAAGGCAGAAAAGTCATCAAAACACAATGCCAGCCCTCTCCCTTCTGTCTGCTTTCAGACTGAGAAGTGCCTGCTCCAAATTTTGTAACATATGAAGAGCAAATGGCTCTGCTAAACAAAACCAACACACAGAGGGTGCAGCATTTTAATCCCTGACCTGCATCCTGCAAAAGGCAAAACAGAAACCAAAGCCAAGCAATTGCCATTGCTGGTAACTGATAAGCACAATACTCCAGGAGAGGAAAACCCCACTTAGAGCAATATTAAAAAGGAGCTCGCAGCACTACAGCTTTATGCAGCCACTGAACCATCATGTGGAGTCCTTTTGGACAAGGAGTTTACAAACACATTTAATAGAGTGAGGAAACAACCTTTTTTTTTTTCCCAGGCATGAAGATGCCAAGAAAACATTCAGCTCTTTAGAGGCAAGACAGACAGACTGGTGAAGGAACTAACAGGCACCATTGTAAAACCAGAGTCTATTCCCAGTACTACTGATGACTTGGCACGTCCTCCTGGGTGACTCACTTCCCTTCTCTAGGCACAGCATCCCCATGCAGAAAAAACGTTAAAACTCCTTTTCCTCTATGCTACAAGCTGCTGCCAGACACAGAATGCAAAGTGAAAGTAGAACCAGCACCCTTCTAGAGAAAAACAAAATGTCCTCCAACAACCACTGTGCATTTGGCAGCTCTGTGGGATAAGCAAACCCCAAGAGGGACCTGCAGAAAGGTGCAGGCCACGTCCTTTCCCTTCCTCCCTCGAGTTAAAAGATGCTCCACAAAGCCTCAGTCCTGCAAAAAGCAGTTTGTGTCTCCTAAGGAAGGAAGCCCAGGGATTCCTCCTGCCACAGCTGTGCTGTTGTCTTGAAGCACAGAGCTGACAGCTTAACTAACACCCCCTCTGACATTAGAGACAAGCCGTCCAACGCTCAAGCCTGCTTCACCAATTACCTCATGAGCACTGATGCACTAGCAAAATGAGACCATCTGATTTATGCCCAGGTCCTGAGTGAGCCACCATGTTGCCCTCCTTAGCATTTGAATCAGGAGCATTAACTATGTGCAGGCACACTCCAGGATTCTGGGGGAACAGAGGCTGCAAAAGAACCTGTTGCTTCATTAGACGCAGGAATTTGGGAAGACACAAACATCAGCTCATTGCAGCTGCCTGAGAACAGAAACCTGAGCATTCCTCCCTCTGGGAATGCCCACACTCACCCTGCCCTGTCTGGCAGCGCCGGCCACTCTCAAAGGAGAAGAGGTTGGAGTCGTAGCCGTAGCGGCGCAGGCAGAGGTAGGGCCACCTGACAGCATCTCTCTTGTGAGTGTGCAAGATGAGCTCCGTCTGCGTCAGCTCCATCATCCCAGACCCCAGCTCGTTCCCTTCATCATCCACGTTGGTTACCTGCAGAGGCCACACAGCAAGGCACTCAGTGCACTGGTAAAACAAGCCCACCCATGGAGACACTGTCATTCCCCCTTCATTTCCTGAGCTGCCTTCCCCTCAGCAGAGAGCATGAATTCAGCGCTGGCAGAAGGCACCAAGCCAGCAGCCCTGGAGACTCTGTGCTTGGCAATTTGGCTGATGTGTCTGAGCACAGACACTGGAACACAGCCCTGAGCAATAAAAGCTTTCTCTCCAGTTCCCCATTTTCATCCTCAGGCTGAATCTCAGCGCAGAGGCAATTTCTACTGCAAATACAAACGTACCAGGAGCAGAGGTTGCTTAAGGGAAAGGAAAAAAAACCCACCCAACCAAAAAATCAAACCAGTAATATATTTCTAAATCTTATCAAGCAAAAGATTTCTCTGCAAGAGCAGAGGTTTTCTTTCCTTTCATGCTTGCAGTCCAACCCATTCTGGGTTTTATTAGTAGTCAGCACTGTCACAGGCTCTCTGGTGAGGATGAAGGTGCAATACATACCTTAAATTTGGTGGGATGGTTGTCTGGGATGCTGTCTCTGCACAGACAACTGCAGCAGCTCCCCATGACGTCAGCATGAGAGGTAATCCCTGAAGAAAGGGCACAAACCAGAGGACAATCACGTTTTTTTGAGCTAACTCCTCCCACCCTCTCCAAACAAGCAGCATTTACAGCCTGTACCCTCCTGCATCCCCCACACGTGGGCCAGTGGATTTGGATCTCAAACTCTTCAACACATCCCTCAATTAACAGACACCACACAGCACAACACTAATCAACAACAGCAGCTTTCTTACCATTAGGCAGTTGTTGGATTTCTCTTGGGTTTTTTTGGAGTGAGAAGAAATTCCCACTATTGTCCCTCTATCTCCTTCGGGACTTCATGGTAACCAGGTGTCAGAGTCACCTAAAACACAAGGGGAACTGTCCCATCTTCCACCTGATAAGGAGAATACAATTGAACAAATTTTTAAAAATAATAATAATAATATTTTTAAAACCCCAAAGAAACAGAGAAGCTTAAAAATAAGGGGTAGGGCTTGTGACTGAAGTTCTCTCCAAATATCACAAGGAAGGCAGATGAACTTTTAAAGAAATTATGCATTTATGTGAATTTAGAAACGAATTCTGCACAGGCCTCTCCTGAAATTAGTGAAAAAATACAGTCTACAGTGAAAAAAAAAGAATACAGTGAAAGAAGAAGTATTTTAGGTCTTGGCTGTGGGATCCTACAAAGGAGTGGGGTTTATGAGGACTACTCTAGTGCAAATAAAACACAGCAGTAACAGGGAATGGCTGAGAGCAGTGAGGATAGGAGGAATCATAGACTGGTCTGGGTTGGAAGGGACCCCAAGGATCACAGAGCTCCAACCCCCCTGCCACAGGCAGGGACACCACCCTCCAGGCCTGGAGCTACACAAGGTTGCCCAGGGCCCCAGCCAACCTGGCCTTGAACACTTCCAAGGACGGGGCATCCACTACTTCTCTGGGCAGCCTGTTCCAGCACCTCAATCACAAGGATGTGCTGCTTAGTGATACCTTCACTCAATGGGAGGTCCTTAGGGGTCAAAGAAGCTTTTAAAGCAAGGGAACCCAGCAGCTGTTTGGGCTATGGAAAGTAAGAAACGCTGGAAAATACCCTGTTACCTGACAAGAATCAAGCAGGGAGAGGGGTTGCACACAGTAGTAGTGAGAAACACTGTGATCTTTGCAAACTTCACTGTAGGGCAGGGGATTGGGCAGCAGATAACATAAGAGGATGTCATGTTTTACTTGGCAAGAACAGCTAACGACCTCTCCATCTGAGGAGGAGAGAATAAAGCCATATGGATCCCCAGCCTGGCACTCAGCTGGTAAATAGAATGAAAAGGCAAAGGGAAACCTCTCACTCTGCCTCACCAGGACCTGCCTCACCAGCTTTGGATTAAACACTGAATCACAGCGCTGCAGCTCCCTGCAAAGCCACATTGCCCCAGCTGCCCTCAGACTCCCTCTGTGTGGAGGGAAGGGGAAGAGCCAGAGGTGAGCTTGTTGAGGGGTCCTGTTTCACCACCTAAATTGCCTTCTGATGCAACCCCACGCCTTAGCTTTGGCTGCCTGAGATCTCCCCACCACATCCTAACCCTACGGAGGGGCAATGAAGAGGGATGCTTCCTTTTGAGCAAGCTCAGGCACAAAGCAAGCTGAACTCACCTGCCCTCCTGCACACAGCCATCACCCCCAACAGTAATAACACTGTGTGCTCCCTGTCCAACACCACATCCCACTCAAGCTTGTTTTTCCAGACCCAGTATGGATTTACCCCCTGCTGACCTTACAAGCTTTATCAATAATTTAGCAACAGATAGATCCCTCTCTGTTTCCTCTAATCTGGCCACTACAGGCCTCGTGCTCTGCTGTCTCTGCCCTCCCATCCCCATCTCATCAATTCCCCCAGTGAAAGAAAAAACATGTGGAAAACACGTTACTTTCAGGCTCTCTTTCTTCTTTAAGCCTCTCTCTCTGGCACTCCCCCCACCCATGTCTGTCTAACCTGCAAAGGGGTTCAGCTCAAGTGCTGTCACCTATCCTGAACAGTTACTACGGTCAGAATGGAACAATGAAGGAAAAAACCACCATGAGATGCCCGAACACTCCCACAGGGGCTTCCCACCACTCCTCACTGCTGAATATTTCAGGGCATCCTTCCCACGAGGCTCTCAAGACTCCTCAGTGCCTCCGACACACAACTTTCCTCCAGCTCTTTGCCAGTTTGGAGCTGTAACTAGTTGAACCAAAAGGCTCCAACAGTATGAGATGCTTCCCTGCGAGCAACAGCACGTGCCTCCTACAACCAGCAGCCCCTTCCTCGCCTCCCATCTCCCCACTTCTCCAGACCCGAACCTAAATCCCCCCCAAAGCCTTGGCAGCCCTCCTGGGCCCGCTCTCCAGACCACACCGCTCGCCTCTCCCATCCTCGCAGCCGGGTCAGGTCTCTCTCCTCCCAAACCCTCCCTGTCCCCCAGCCTACGGACGACCCCTCGTATCTCCACTGTCCTCAAAGGATTCTCCTGAACCTGGCACTGCAGAGAAGGGTCCACCTAATCCCAAAGGATCACAGCACCCTGACACAACCGGGACCCACCCTCCCCCCCGCCCCGGGATGTGCGCAGGGGCACACGGATACCTGGAGCCCCACACACGGCCCCAGCACCGACCCCCCTGGACACGGCGCAACGGGCCCACCGCCCCGTCCCCCGCACGGGAGGGGGAAGGAGGGACGCAAGGGGGCAAGAGGGGCCGCTGGAGGGAGGGGGAAGGGGCCTGCACAGCCCGCAGGGACCGGGGGCGTGAGGAAGGGCCGAGTCCCGGGAGGTGGGGAACGGGCTG
>VZTU01027993.1:35487-53501 GCA_013400835.1 Zapornia atra
TTTGTGGGAGGCAGAACGTGTGGGGGGGGGAAGAAGGTATCGCTTCCCTCGCTGTCTTTGTTTTCGGGAATATGTCCCCTGAGAGCAAGAGGCTGTGTCCGCTCCATCGCGGCAGCCCCTGCCGTCCCTGTGCAGCCACCTCCAGCGTGGGCAGGTGCGCAGGCATGGCCACCCAGCTCCATCACCCAACAAGGGTCTCAGGGGAGGGGGATCCTGGCTCTGCCATCCCTCCTCCACCTGGGATCCAGGCAGAGCTTTCCACCGGAGGTGGCTGGACCCCATTGCTGCACCAGGATGGAATCTGGTGGCTGCAGGGGAGAGAGGGGGGGTGGGTGTGTGTGTGGGGTGTCTTGCTTCGTACCCGCGGATGTACGGATGGCTGAGTTACAGCAGGTTAATGGGTTACTGCTCCCTGATGAGGAGGAGCTCTCCCTGTGCTCTCAGGATGGGGGGAAATACCCTAGGAAAAGCCCTTTGCAATACATCCCACTGCCAGTAAACACACCACGGCGTTGGCCACGGTCCCCTCCGGTGCCATATGGCAGAGCAGGATACTGAACTCCCACACCAGTTGGGTGGGGGGGGTGGGCAATAAGCTGACCCTATCCCTCCACGCTGCCCATGGGGCAGCAGCACCCAACCCTTGCTCCACCTCATACCATCACAGGTCCAAAAGCCACCGCGGGCTCCTTCATGAGACAGGCTCCAGGTTTGGGCAGCCTGGTTCAGGCTGTGTTGCAGGACTAGCTGCTCCGGCTTGCCTTGCCAGACCTCAGCTTATCTCTCCCCAGAAGAGATGTGTCTTTATTGCTCTGCATCTTTTATTTCTACCAGCCTTCATTGCAGCTGTGTTGACAGGAGCTTAAGCAAAAACAGGTTATCCCGTGGGTGAAGTGGTGAACACAGGGCTGTGCCCCTGAAAGCTTTGGGGGTGCTTGGAAGGGCATCTGGGGTTTTGGGAGGGTTTTCTTTTGTGCTGGGAGCTGTTGTGTTTCCTTGGGGTCACAGCGCTGGGGAGTGTCGGGTCCTTCTGAAAACTAGGCTGGAGGGGTCTGAAGGTGGATTTTGGAAAACAGAGGGGTGACTTTAGGAAAACCAGAGGCTGTGGTAGAGATGCAGATCAGTCCCTGGCCGTGCTGGGAACAGGGAGGCTGCGATGAATGCGAATGGGCTCGGGGTGGCTGTGCTGCAAGTTAATGTGTGACCTTGGCAGGAGAGGGCTGGGAGCCCACACACGCTCCCACAGCCAGCTGGAGATGGGGACTGCTCCTGTGAAGCTCAGTAAGATTAATATTCACATGAATTTAATCTTCTTGCACCCAGGGAGATGTGAGTGCTTCACAAAAAGAGTTGTAGGTGCTGTGGGAAACACGCTTGGAGCAGGAAGGGGGACACTATGGGGCCACCAAGCCAGGCCATGCCAGCCCCAGGCCCGGAGTGTGGATGGCCGTTGGCAGCTGTACTAACACCAAAAGGCTGTGAGCAGGCAGCAGGGCATGACAGGGAGGCTGCATGTCCTTTGGAGAGCATGAGGGGGTTGGACAGTCACAAGGAGCTCCCATGGGCAGGATGTGAGGCTTTTAAAGCAAACAACAGCATTCAGCCTGCCCCCCTGGACCCTTCGCGGGTGGATGCACTTCCAGTGCCCATGTCTGCGCTGGCAGGGAGGAGCAGCAGCTCCCCAAAACTCCCTCTTGCCAACTCCCTAAGCACTTAGCCCAGGTTCTCCTGTCTGTGTTTGAGTGCAGGGGCCGGCCAGGAGCATCCCTGTATCCCTTTGCCTGGAGGTGTTGAGGGAGGGCAGGAAGGAAGAGGGGACAGGGATGGGAAACAGAGGAGACAGACCTGTTGGGGCTGCCTGGCTCCTTAGCATGGGAGGCACATACTGCTGTCACCGTCTGGGGCTAATTACAGGGACTTGTCTACAGCCCAGACGGCTGCCAGCCAGCGTAATCACATCAAACCAGGCTGGGCTGGGCTCTCCAGCACAGCCCCATGGGGTCACAGCAGCAGGGAGCCCTGCCCTCGCCTCTCTCCCCCAGCATCACCCCACTGGGCTCCCCGATGATGGCCCTGGGATGAGGTGCCCTGTGTACCCTGCCACAGTGCTGGCACCACTGCTCTCCTGCATCCATGGAGCAGCAGAGGGGACTAATTACAGCAAAGCCCCAGCAGATTAGGCAAAGGCATTTTGGAGGCTTAATAAGCTGAGCACAGCGCCGGACTGCAGTCCCACCTCCCACGGGGAGGGAAAAAGCAGAGACCTATGTTACCCAAACAAGGCAGCAGCAGAACTGGGACTGGTCACTGAGCCCATGAAGTCCCCTTTGAGCATCCCTAGGAACACGTGCCACCCTCCTGCACCGCTGTGGAGCCAGGGCTGCTTACTGGCCCAACACCAGCAGTGGCACAGTGGTCCGTCAGCGTGGCCAGGGCTCTCTTTGGGCTGCAGATACAAAGCTGGCTGAGATGATTTCATCCCTAAGCAGGTCCCAGAGCTGCTCACAGCTTTACAAGCACCATACAACCAGCACTGGAGTCTTTCTGGACTAATCCCCAGGGCTGGCAAACCCCAAACCCTGGGAGGGAGCAAGCAGCCCTTATGTTTTCTCCCACTGATTAGCCAATCTGCAGCGTTAATCATTGACCTGGGTGCAGGGCAGGGAAACCAAAGCTTCTTGTGCCGATCTCACCCTCTCCCTGCTCCAGAGCTGGCCACGTTTGGGTACAACATCTCAGCACCCCAAGATGCTGCAGAGGAAAGGGCAGCTGGGGTGGAGGGAGCACACTGGGAGCAGGGGCTGAGCTGGGGGTGTCGAAGCTGTTTAGTGGAAGCGGTGGAAATGCAGCTGCTGGTGCTGGCCAGGGCGGCCCTGACAAGGGGCAGGAGGGATAAACCAGACATGCAGAAGTCCCATCCCAGTTCAGAGGTCCCCATGGTGGCAGTGATGCAGGAAGACCTCCGCAAGTGGCCTGGGGGTCCCAACCCCTCAGCACATAGCCTGATGCTTGGTATACCAAACACTTCCCAGAGCGCTTGGTCAGTCCACAGTAGGCACTGCACAGTGTGAATCCCACAGTGTCCTGGGGCTGTTTGGGTGCAGCAACTGGGACTTGCCCCTGGAGCAGCGGCTCAGCTCCATCCCACCCACATCCCACCCTCGCTCCCCACTCCAGGGCAGGAAGCGCGGGCAGAGGGCGGTGAGCTCTGGGCTGGTGTCCAGCGAGCCCCAGGAGCCACTGCATCACCATCTCCCCTTTGTTTTGGAAAGCCAAGCCAGGAAGGAAGCGAGCTCTGCAAAGCACAGCGTGGGGAGGAGGGGACAGGACCGGACGGGTTTCCACCACGTAACCATTAGCCAGGAGAGGTGGTGACGCTGGGTGAGACAGCCGCCCCGGCAGGAACAGCCGCTCGCTGGGGGCAGAACAATAGCAGCCTGAGGGGAATGAATTATTTTCCACTGAACTGGGCTAGACCTCGCTCCCCTCCCACTGCCCTGCTCAGGGCCAGGCTGCTAGGCCAGGGCTTAGCCGTGCCAGCAAAGGATTGGCTTCAGCCAGGGAAAATCTCCTGCTGTGGGTGAGCGAATGGCCAGTGATGTTTCCCAAAACCTGTTCCAGCTTGAGCACGGACACTCGGGGTGTTCTGTGCCCTGTTTCACCCCATCACCATCCCTACAGCTCTTTCCTGCATGGCAGACAAATCCCCTGCCCTGAGGAGCACCCGTGTTCCCAGTGGGGGTTTGCTTACAGCCCCTGCAGAGAAAGGAGCAGCCTCCAAAAGCCCTCAGACTTCTACAGGGGTTCAGCCAAGAGCATTGAGGTTGTGGTGGTGCTGAGCATCATCCTGGGTGGACCTGCCCTCAGGTCTCTCCCTGGGCTGAGGTGCTGCTCACCCTGCTGCCATGTGGAGACAGGTCTGCGCTAGGCAGGTGGGATGATACATGTCTTGGACCCCTGCTTCCCACCTCACCGAGGGTCTCAGCAGCCCTGATGCTCTCTCCCCAGCTCATGTCCCTGCCGAGCCCTGCATGGCCCCAGCAAGACGAGCGTCCCCCCTGCGGCACCCCCACCACCCTCCCACCAGCCTCATCCGACAGCGACTCTGGCTGTGCCCTGGAAGAATACCTGGAGCCCCCCGCAGACCCCACTCCTCCCGAGGTGGGCAGCTCTCACACAGCTCCCTTGCTCCTCGCTCTCCCCCAGCTCTTTGGGTGCCATCCACGGGTAGTACTCACAGCCCAGCACCCCCAGCCCTGAGATAAACCACATTTTTAGCAAGCTCAACCAACGCAGCTCGATCCCCCTAAAGAACCTGCCTGTGCTTCTCTCTCCCCCAAAACATCTCAAGGTCCCGGTGTGCTTCAGCACCTGCTCACCACAGCCTGCCTCTCCAGCTGATGGGATCCAGCTCCGTGCCAGAGCCCTCCTGCAGCAGCTGCCCCCTCAGGACTGCGATGTAAGGCCTGTGTTTTTTGGGTGTTACCCACCCTGGGCTTTGCTCACCCTGCATCACTTCACCTCCACCTCCCCATGCAGGAGCGGTACTGCCCCGACCTCGCTGAGGAGGAGAAGAGGCAGCTACGTGCGTTCAGTGCCCGACGGAGACGGGAGGCCCTGGGGCAGGGGCTGGCATGTCCTGTGCCAGGTCCCTGCCATGGCTGTCCCTGCAAGAAGGTGAGATGTGCCTCCCCACCGACCCTGGTGCTCAAAAAGCGACTGGTCCTCAAAAGCCAGCCTGGCCCCAAACCCTGCATCCCTCTGCCTTGCAGTGCGGCAGGAGGCTGAACAAAGGAGACCCAGGGATTTCGGCATCCCAGTTGGGGGACCAGTTCTGGCATCCATCCTGCTTCTCCTGCCACTTGTGCCACCAGCCCCTGGTAGATCTCATCTACTTCCAGCAGGATGGGAGGATCTACTGTGGCCGGCACCACGCTGAGCTCTTCCGACCCCGCTGTGCCTCCTGCGACCAGGTGGGTGCCAGGCAGGGGACAGGCTTTTACCTCCCTTTTGCTGTTGTTAAAAGCTCCTGTGCTTGGCCGTGTGGGGGGGGGGAACTGCAAAAGCAACAAGAGATGCTGGTGGGGAGGAAGGAAAGGTTCTTACCTGAACCTGGCAGAGATCCCAGCGCAGAGGCACAACGGCTCCTCCTCTTCCCTTGGCACCGCAAAGCATCCTCTGGGCTCGAGGTTTTCCAGCCGAGTGCTTAGAGGATGGGTCTTTCCATGCCCCCTTTAGCTGATCTTCATGGAGGAGTGCATCGAGGCGGAGGGCCGGCGCTGGCACCTGGAGCACTTCTGCTGCCTGGAGTGCGACGTGCCCCTGCGCGGGCAGCGCTACGTGATGAAGAGCGGCCGGCCCTGCTGCCACAGCTGCTTCGAGAGCCTCTTTGCCGAGCCGTGCCAGGCCTGCGGAGACCCCATCGGTATGGTCCATCTCCCCCCTTCCCCAGGACAGGCTGCAGCGGGGTTTTCCCTGCCCAGGCAGGCGGGACACGGTCTGGAAGGGCTGTGGAGCCAGAGCCCCGCGGCTCAGCGTGGAGGATGGGTTTTGGCACGCGGCGGTGGGAAGAGCCTCCCCCTCACCCGCTGTTGCCCCTCAGGTGCTGACAGCGAGGAGGCCACCCACCAAGGGCTCCACTGGCATGCCCGAGCCACCTGCTTCTGCTGCAGCCTCTGCCGAAAGCCCCTGCGTGGGCAGCCCCTCACCACCCACCACGGCCGCCTCTTCTGCTCCGAGAGCTGCAGCCTGGGGTGGGATGCATCCTCCACCGCCTCCGACTCCTCCGACTCGGCTTTCGCCTCAGCTCCATCTCCTGACTCGACACCCCTCTCCCGAGCCGGCCCCACGGGCAGGACCACACCGGGGACTGGTAGTACCTTGGCACCTGAGGGCTGCAGGCAGCGGGTGGAAGGGGTGGGTGGGGATGCCACCGCTCCACTTGCTGTGTGGTGGGAGGGGTGTGGGAGAGAAACCAGGCTCTGCTCAACCCCTGGGTACTTTGTGGGGTATGTTGTGGGGTACGTTGCGTGGGTGCAACCCAACCCAGGACTGGGGCAATGGCAACAAGCCCCCAGCCCAACTCCCAAAGGAGGGAGTGGAGGTTTGGTTGGTACAGCCCTCCATCGCTCCCCAAGGCAGCCCTCACTGCATGAGGAGCTGTGTCAGGGCATGCTCAGCCTTTCCCCTTCCTCAACCAACCTTTCTTTCCTTCTTCCAGAGGTGGTTTCGGATCAGGCCCCTCTGCATCCTGCATTCAGGAGCCCGGAGGACCACGGAGCAACTGCTAAGGAGCGGAGCAGGGATGCTGTGCACGCAGGGATGCCAGGACCACTAGCCGGCCACCCTCTTGGCCCCCAGCCCAGTGCAAAGGGTCCCAACGAGCCTGGAGCCTTGGGCCACCCAGTTTTGGGAGGCCTGGACCCCCAAACACCCGCAGGCAATGGAAACCCCCACTTCCAAGCAGGCACAGCCCCTGCCCAACACAGCCCATGGCTGGAGGACACTGACCTGCAGGACATCACAGAGGAGGATGACTCCTGGTGTCCCACCTGCTCTTCATCTTCAGACTCAGAGGAAGAGGGTTTCTTCTTTGGGAAGCCCATCCCCAAACCCGGGATGGGCTCTCTGGGCAGGGAGCCCATGGGGAGGGCTGGAGGCAGGACAACAAAGGCACGGGGCAGCAGCAAGCACTGCAGCGTGTCCTAGCAGTGGGAGGGCAGGGGGTGGGAGTGGGGGGGTTCCTTGGCCAGCACTGCCAGCCCCTGCCATAGTCCAACATGTTCCAAACATGTTTTGGATGCAGCCCAAGGCTGGTGGGGAGAAGCTGCTGGGATCCTTCTTCCCAGCAGCTCAAGGCAGAGCACAGCCTGCAATTCCTGCCAGGCTCTCCCACAATTACAAACAGGTAAAGCAAGTAGGGAGCAGGGAGCCAGCACCCTGCACCACAGCTCCCACCCCAGCCAAGGCAGCAGCCCCCCAGAGCAGCCGCACACGGGGGGAGGGGGCAGCTGGGGATTTAAGACAAGGGCAGCTGCCCGCACCGCCCTGCCATGGGGTGCTGCCAGGGACTGTGGGGACAGGAGGGGTGCTGGCTGCCAGGGTGAGATCCTTCCCTGGGACACCTCTTTGAAGGATAAGCTCTCCATCCCTGGTGGCACGCTGTCCCCTGTCACCACGGGGAAGGGGATGGGAGGGAGATGGGGAGGTGGGGGTGTGTATTTCGTTAAAGGTTAATTTGGAGTGATGCCTAATTGGGCGTTGTAAGTCTGGTTGTCTTCAGCGTGCTGAACTATCACAGTGACAGCCACACACACAGTGTGATACACCATCAGTCAGTGAGCTACCACAGCCACGCTGCCAGGCTCTGGTCACAGTCACTGAGAAGTGTCATGGCCAGATTTAGGGGGCAGCACAGCTGATTAAAGCAACAGATATGCAAGTTCTCTGGATGGCCAGTGATAAATCCACCCTCTGCACAAAGCACGTGCAGGCACCAAGAGGATGAGTGATGCTGAGTGATGCTGCTTGGCTACAAACACCTTGAAAAGATAGCAGGTGATTCCATAGAGATTTCCAAGGTTCCCACGGAGGCACTTGGCATAACCAAGTGTTGAACTCTTACCCACAGGCATCCTGATGTGGGGGAAGAGATGCTCAGCCCATGCTGATCCCAGAAGTACCCGACGATGGTATCTTGCCATACACAATGGGATCTTCCCTAACATTCTCTCTCCCTTAAGCTATTTTATATTGGTTTTTAGCTTTCAGGTGGAGCTCAAGTGACTCCACTCATCCTCTGTTAGGATTGGTGTGAAGCTTCCCCACCTTGCTTTTAAAGGTATAGAATCATAGAATCCCAGACTGGGCTGGGCTGGAAGGGACCCCAAGGGTCACAGAGCTCCAACCCCCTGCCACAGGCAGGGCCACCAACCTCCAGGCCTGGAGCTACACAAGGTTGCCCAGGGCCCCATCCAACCTGGCCTTGAACACCCCCAGGGACGGGGCACCCACCCCCTCTCTGGGCAGCCTGTTCCAGCCCCTCACCACTCTTTCTGTAAAAAACTTCCCCCTAATATCTAATCTAACCCTTCCTTCCTTTAGTTTTAATCCATCCCCCTTGTCCTGCCAGTCTCTGCCCTTTAACAAGCTGATTCCCCTCCTGTGTCTCTGCTCCCTTCAGGGACTGGCAGGCTGCAATGAGGTCCCCCCACAGCCTTCTCTTCTCCAGGCTGACCCAGCCCAGCTCCCTCAGCCTCTCTTTGTAGGGCAGCTGCTCCAGCCCTCTGAGCATCCTCGTGGCTCCTCTGACCCCTCTCCAACAGCCCCACATCTCTCTTGTATTGGGGGCCCCAGCTCTGGACACAGGACTCCAGCTGGGGCCTCACAGGGCAGAGCAGAGAGGGACAATCCCCTCCCTGTCCCTGCTGCCACCCCTCTGCTGATGGAGCCCAGGATCCCATTGGCCTTGCCAGCTGCCAGAGCCACTGCTGGCTCATGTTCAGTCTCTCTTAAGTATAGACTAGAAGAACTGAAAGCAGAAGCTCAGTGAAGGGTGGTTATGCCTTGGAGGTGGGGAGCTTTAGGGATGGAGGCAGGTTTTGGTATTATAACAGCCCAAGTTCACCAAAAGGACAGCATTTTGTCAAAACCCATGACAGACCATTAGCCCAGGGTAGCAAATGTCCAGCTTATTGATTCCATTGACCTTTCAAGTTCCCAGACTGTCACAGAGCCCAGACGTGGTGCCTCCACTCCGTGCAGTTCCTCCTTAGAGCCAGCATCAAGCTCCCCTGATGCTCCCAACGTCCCAAGATCACCTTGGGAACTTACCTCAAAAGGGATTTTGGGTTTTATCAGCTGCTCTTCACCCTGGAAGTTTCTTGAATGCTGAACCTTTTCTTAAAAGCGTTGACATCAAGTTTTAAGTCACCTCCAGTCATTATCCCCCAGCTCTGCTGCTGCTGCAGATGATGCTCCAACAAAGGTTGGCTGAGACCCCCACTTCTGCCCTGCTCCTCCCCAGCCCCAGGTTGCTGTGACATTGACCATGGGGGGTGTGATCCCTGTGGCTGGGGGTCCCACATAGTAGGTTCGGGATGGGGGTCTGGCGTGGGACCCCTCCCCATGCATGCTGGTCCCAGAAGACTAAGACCAGAGTGAGAGCAGAGATGGGCTGCAAAGGCCACAGATAGTTTATTCTTAGATTTAAAATCCAGAACAATGCCTGGGATTCCAGGGAACATCCCTGAGCAGAGGGGAGGGCCCTGCAGCCATCCTCCCTCCCATCACCCTCCATCCAGTAAAACCAGCTCCCCCCTTTTGCTGCACAAACAGGTCTGGGCAGGGCTAAAACAAAGCACTCCCCCCCTCCTCAATCCATGGCAGGGCTGTGCCCACACATCCATACCACCTCGACCCGAGGGCTCAGCACCACCAGCAGCACCCCAGTGCGCTGGCATGGCCCCCTGTAACCTCCCCCCAACCCCAGCTGGTGAGGGGGGCTGCTCATCCTGCCCCCCACCCCCCTCAGCAGCTGAGGTTGGCCGAGTCGTAGCTGTTGATGAAGTCCTCCAGCTCCTGGAGGTGATGGATCCGGCCTTGGCGGAGGTTGGCTCTCAGCGCCAGCCCCAGCGCCCTCTCCATGGAGGGCTCCTTCTGCAGCAGCATCGTGGCCACCACTGCGATGGTCAGGCTGAACTGCTGGTATGACTGTGGGGGAGCAACACAGCATCAGCACAGGGCACCCCAAAACTTCCCTGCCAGCACCCCAAAACTTCCTTGCCAGCACCCCAAAACTTCCCTGCCAGCACCCCAAAACTTCCTTGCCAGCACCCCAAAACTTCCCTGCCAGCAGCCTGCTGCACCCCCCAGGATCTTTTATCCCCCCTCCAGGGTTGGTCCCCTTCAACCCCCTTCTTGCCAACAAGCCCCTTCCCCTGCAACCACCCTCACCAGGGAGGGGTATCCCCCGGTCACCCCAACAATGCTGAATTCATGTCCCTTGTCACTCAGCATCACTTCTCCCCCCATGACTCTAAGGGTCCTAGGGGAAGCCCCTGCCCCACACCCAGAGGTCACTCCCAGAGCCCTGCACGCCTTGGCCAGAAGCCACCATGATTCACCAGCTCGATCTGCTCCTTCCTGGCGAGGACGGCGGCCGAGCGCAGGTCCGTGCTGGGCAGGGAGGGTGCCAGGGGTGTGGAGCAGGGCTGGCGCCGGCTGCCCGCAGCCTGGGTGGTGGAAAAGGCAAAGAAGGGTCAGATGCTTTGAAGGGGAGAGAGGCTGGGCAAGGCTGGGGCCAAGATGGGGCTGCCAGTACCCATTACTGGTCACACTGTAGGACCATGGCTCTCTGGGGTGCCCGCTTGCCACGCTTCCCTCGGGTGTGGGTGCTGCCCCTCACCCCCCTCCACCCCAGCCCTGGCCAAGAGCCTCACTAGCAGATTTCTCTTTCCCATTAGGCAGTAATTAAGCCACTCTGCAATGCTCTTGCTTGCTTCGTTAGGGCTCGAGCCCCAGGGTTGTTTGCCCTCCTGCACGCTCTGAAGCCTCTAGTTATTTCTCTGGCCTTTCTCCCAGCTATCTCCTGTTATCAGCCAGAACCAGGGCTGACCCAGGCTCTGCCTGCAGACAAAGCAGCACTTCAAGCTCAGCCCATAATCCTGCAAATGGGGAGGCTGGATGGATCCCCATCCACCCCTCCTGGGCCACGGCGATATTCCTGAGCCCAGGAATACTGCCTGCACAGGGACCTGGGGACACCTTGGGGTGAGCATGGGGGAGCAGAGGCACCCTGACCCCGTACCGGCTCCTTCTCACTGGATCCAGGAGGTTGCGGGGTCCCTGGTGAGGTCTCTGGCACAGCACTGGTATCACAGGAATCCTGGCTGGGCTGCGCATCGGGCTCCGTGGTAGCTCCTGGGGGGACCTGAGGGTTTTCGGATGGCTGAAGGCCACCTGGAAGCTGTAGGAGACAAAGTGGCTGGGGAAGGAGAGCAGGGGCTGTGCGGGGAGCCAGCGGTGCCAGCACACCCCAGCCAGCAGCAGCAGCCTCAGTGGGCTCTCCACTTTGAGGGGGGACAAGCCACAGGGGTGCCCACCACGTGCTGAGACCCACCTCATGGTTGGCAGCTTCTGCCTTGGTTTCTCCAGATGCACTTGGCAGATGCTGCTGGCCCTGAGGACGCGGGCAGAGCTCAGCACCCACACCTCCAGCAGAACAGACCTTCTCAGGAGGCTCTGGAGCAGCTGTTGGACCATGAGGATGGGACCCATCACCTGCTCCAGCCTTAGGGACACTTTGGCTGCACAGCTCACCCTGCACAAAGCGTTGCAGATGCGTTGCAGAGCCCACAGAGAGGGGAAGAGAGCTTTGCAAAGGGGACTGCCAGCTCCCACCTTCCCCTGGGCATGGCTTTTGGGTGGGATGAGGATTAGCTCAAACCTCGAGGTGCTGCCCTGTGCTGGCAGAGTTCTCCTCCTTTGGTGCTGCTGACTCTGTTTCCAAAGCAGAGGGGCGCTGGCTGTGGCTGCCCACAGGTGTCTGAGCAGCTTCTGCCTGGACCTGGGGACACACAATAGTGTGAGGTTGGGGACACACATCTGGCTTGGGAAAAAGAGCTGGGGGATGGGTGCTGAACCCCAAAGGAAACCACAGGGCTTTGCAGCCCCAGAGAAGAGTCAGTAGAACATCCGTGCCTGGCAAAGAGACAGTGAGGTGAAGAGCAAAGGGGCTGGATGAGAGAAGAGGTCAGAGAAGAGAGAGAAGAGGTCACACTGGCCAAAAAGACAGGCACCTCTGGGCGTGCCAGCATCCCTGCCTGCCCCCAAAAAGGGGCTCTCCTACCTGTGTTGCTCCTGCTGCCTGCTCCGGCCCCGTAGCCTCCATCACAGCCTGGGGATGGGTGTCTGGGCTCTTCAGAGGGGTGTCAGCCGGTCTGGGGGGCTCTGGAACCTTCCCACTCACCGCCTGTAAGCCCTGGGGGAAACCAGACTGGTGAGGGGCACGGCGGCACCACGCAGGGCTGAGACTGTGCAAACTCAGGTCGCTGCTGGGTGCTGGGATGAGAGGGGGACACGTAAAACCCCTCAACCTGAGCTGCCTGCTCCCTGCTCTGCGCATCAGGTTTGGAGGAAGGAAGTGGCTGGCGAGTGTTAGGGGGCTGCTTCTCTTTGGCCCCTGGCTGGCTCATCCCAGAGAAGGAAGGAGAGGACCTGGCAGGAGGCATTTTCCCTGCGGAGCAAGAAACACCATGGGAGCGACTCCTCGCTCTGCCCAAGCTGCTGGGGAGCACCGAGGGGGTGTGGGCGAGCACGGCGGGCGCCGGGCCCCTCGCAGTGGGGACGGGGTTTGGGCCAAACCTCTGGAGGGCCAGGGGCACGGGAGGCGCTGGACCAGGGTCAGCTCGCGGTGGTCACGGCGCAAGCGTCGCGAGCGCTTCCCGTCGCGATAGGGCCTGGCTGGGCAGCCATCCTGGATGCTGCCTCGCTCACTGCGGGAGCAGAGCGGGTTTGGGGGGGTGTGGTTAGGCTGGAAGAGGTCACTGGGGATACCCCCCAGCCCAGCTTGCATAGGGTTATGCAAGAAGAACCTGGCCCCCGCGCCCCTCCTCGCTGTGCCACAGCTACGCGGTCCCCCCTGTGCTCCCCACCCTCGCTGTGGGCACCCACCCTGGCAGTCTGGGTGGGGGTCTGGGTAGGTGCTGCTCCTCATCGGGTAGTTCAGTCCAGGGAAAGTATCCTGGGCCAGGCTGCGTTTGCTCCTGTGGGAAGGGGGTGGGTTTAGATATGGATCAGGAGAGGGGATGCTGAGATTGTGGAGTGGAGAAGCCAGGCTGCCACACCACTCCCAGCACTGTGCAGGGAAAGCTGTCCCCGTGCACTGTCCTTGTCACCAGGGTAGGGAAAGGTCCAGTCCCATTTCACCCTGTCCTTGGCCTCCATCCCACAGCCACAGTCACCCCACTGGCCCACCAACCCCTCCTCACCAGGTACCAGTCCTCCCTAAAGTGGTCCTCGGGTCTTTGGTTTTCTTCTCTGTCATCCCAAGGGGGTGGCAGGGGACAGTCCTCTTCCCACCTCCTGTCCTCCTCGTTCCAAGGGAAGTTGGCAGGTTCAGGGAAGGGTCTGTGGTCCCAGACACCAGGCTGCAATACAGATCACTGCTAGTGAGGATGGAGGTACGCTGGGGTAGCCACGCTGCTGCCACAACCCCCCAGCCCACCCCCACCTCACCGGGTGCCAGTCCTCTCTGAAGCAGTCCTCAGGTCCTTGGATGTCTAACCCACCATTCCAGGAGGGGGGCGGGGGACAGTCCTGGGCTGCCCATCTCCTGTCCTCCTCATTCTCACAGAAGTCAGCAGGGCCAGGGAAAGGTCTAGGCTCCCAAGGTGGGGGTGGGGGACAGTCCTGGGCTGCCCACCTCCTGTCCTCCTCATTCTCATGGAAGTCAGCAGGGCCGGGGAAGGGTTCAGGCTCCCAAGGTTCAGGCTGCAATGGCAAATCGCCAGCGGTGAGGATGGCAGCTCACAGGGGTGTCTGTTTTCCTGCTGTATCCCACAGCTCCTTCTCCTCCTCCTGCTCCCTGGGGAGCCCCCAGCTTTGGGGACCCTGGATGTGCAGGTGAACCCTGAGAGCGCTGTCTCCCCGCACCGCACAGCTCCTCACCCCGGCCCCAACCCCCTTACCGGGCACCATCTGCCCCTGCCCCTCCTCAACCAGTGCTCCCAGCGTGGCTCATCCCACATGTCCTGGGGACGGTGTGCGTAGGGCAGCCGTGATCCAGCCTGCCAGGGACCACGCTGCAGAGAGAGCACAGGGAGATGAAAGCTGGATGAGACCTTCACCCTTGCACCAGACAGGCGCTGAGCAGGTATGTGGAGCCAGGAGTCAGGCCGCCCTCCTCACCCAGCCAAGGTCCCAAAGGATTCCCAATTCCTCCCCATTCAGCAGCAATGCTCTCCCAGCTCCTCCGAGTCCCGAGCGCTGGAGCAGCAAGCACCCATCCTTACCCCATGAAGCTCCTCCACTCCCAACCACGCTGTGACAGCCCCAGCCACACGGCAGCAGGAGGGTCACAGAACCACCCACCTCCCTGGGGAAGCCCCTCCTGCAGCCCAGTGGTGAGAACATCTGCCCAAAAGCTCGTCCTGGTATCGGTCCCGGTGAGGAGAAGGGCCCCAGCTGTGAAGGGAGAGGCCAAGGTGAGCACATCCCACAGGATGCCACTGCCAGCTCAGGGACCACGGCTGGTCGGGTGCCACCTGCAGCACTCCTGGCCCTGCTGAGCCCTGAGCATGGGGGGCACCTCTGGAGCCACACGGCACCACCCCCAGCAAGGACCCGCAGGAGATGGGGTGAGATGGGGGCCACATGGACCTGCTGCTCATCCCAGAAGGGGACAGAGGTCCTGGGGCTGCCTCCTTGGCACCAGGCACCCCGCACCCTGCCTGACGTGGCTCCCTTTGCCTGCTTGCTGCCACGTTTCAGTCGGTGGCTGCGAATCCCACGGGTCACAGCACCCAGCAGCACCTCCCTGCTATTGTCCTGTCGGAGCCTGGCTGAGATCCCTCCCTTCCCAGGGCATGGAACTTGGCCAAGCTCTCTGACGGGTGCTCCTAGGCAGCATGGCGCTGTGGCATGGGTGTGAGTCCCACTCCAGGCTGTCCCTGCCTGTGCTGCTCCCATGGGACAGCCTGCCACAGGCACGGCCTGGGCTCTCATAGGGGCGAAGGGGCTCAAACAAAGTTCCCAGGCTCCCCAAAACAGCCTCCGTGGCTTCCCCACCATCCGGTGTCAGAGATGGGGGCTTATCATAAGGGTCACCACCCATCCCAGCAAGCAGGGGATGCTCCAACTCCAAGCCACCCCAGCCCAGCCCAGCCCCAGTGGGCTCCCAGAGCCACCAGTTAACCCTCAGTGCAGGCTGGTGGGAGGTAACAGCAGCACAGGCACCGCTCCTCATCTCATGGGAACTGCACTAGGGCAGTACAAAAGCAAAGGGAAAGAACACTTCTGTCCCCAAATTCAGGCTTTACCTGGCAGATCGGTCCCAGGTGACCCTGGAAAGCAGCTCACCTGCCTGGAGAGACAAAGCATCAAGGAGCCTTGGACGGAGACTCCCACACACCACCTCCCTGTCACCCCTGGGGCTGCCCAATCTTCCCCCCCCTTCTCTGCATTTGCTGAATGCAAACCAATAGCAAGCCACTGCTGATGGCAGCCAGGTGCTAATTCCCACCCCTACCACCCTCCCTTCCTTCCCTGGAGCTCCCTTGGAGCTTAGAAAGCCAAGCTGTGATACCCTCCAGGAGCTTTAACTCTCCTTTGCAGAGCATCTCCTTCCACTGATTTCTGCTGAGAAGAAACACTGAGGAGCAGACAGACCCTGCCCCCTCTCACTTCCCAGGGGCTGCAGAGACCCCTGACAACACCTCTTCTTAACCAGGGGCAGCTGAATCCCTCTGATTCTCTCAGCAAACCTGGCACAAAGCAGTTTGATGTGTAGGAACTGCTGAGGAACATCACTGTTGCAAAGTGTAGAATAAATATAAGGTTTTCCTATGCTGATTTAAGATATAAAAGGCTCCAGCAGCTTCATGGGGAATCTTTAACGAAGAATTAAGTGGTTTTACAGGAAACTGAAGCCTAAAGCTGATGTAAAAGGAAGATAAGGGACACTTGCAAACAAGATATGTTAATAAAGGGGCAGCAGTTAAGGACTATGTGAACAATGGTCATGCAGAGAGGAACAGGCTTCACCAAGGGGAAGCAGGAAACTGCCAGACATGGGATGGGCAATGTGGATTATGTCATGTACTGGTGTGAAGAAGGCATCTGGGTCCAGCCTGTAAACCTTGGAAGTTCCTAATCCATAGGTAAACCAGGGAGGGATTTTGGATGGGAACCCGGGACAGCCACTCTCACAGGGATGTACATTGAACTCCTGCTGCGAGTCCTTTCTTAGGACCTCTGGCATTTCTAACCCCACACAGACCCCTGGCAGCACCTCTTCTTAACCAGAGGCAGCCAAATCCCTCTGGTTCCCTCAGCAAACCTGGTGTAAAGCAGTTTGATGCAAGCCCTGTACTGGGTGCAGCCCCTGCTCAGCCCACCTCAGCCCCCCCAGGGCACACAGCATCTCTCCCTGTGAACCCACACCCGCAGCACCTGCCTCCCTCCAGCTCCAGCATCATCCTGATGGGCCACGCGATCCCCAGGATGCTCCCAGCCTTGTGCTGGGGGGATGTGGGAGAGCAGGGACTCCCCAAAGCTGTGTGGCACAGCCTGCAGGGACAAGGGGGGAGAAGAGGATGCCCCTCTCCAGCAAGAGGGGATCCAGCAGGAAGGGATGCTGCCATTGCACCCACCTTTGCAGACATGGGGAGGGTGAGGAGCCCAGCACCCCGCTCCCCAGGTTCACCAAGAGCTGCTTGAGGCCAACGTGTCCATTCACCCCCTAACACAACAGCCAGGTTGGTGTCCTGCTCACAGCATCACCACTCCCCACCAGCCCCAGGGACAGACCCCACTGCGCCTCTGAGGGGTTCCCAAACCAGCTGCCAGGCCAATGCATTGCCTCCTGGCACAGCTGGGCACCGGGCACATCTGCCAGGCACCTACAGCATCTCCTCCTCCCTATTTCTCAGCATTCCCACAGGGAATCATGCTCTCAGGGCTTTCTTAGCACTAGCCAGATGTGGTGGTACAAGGTACAGTCATCTTGCCCGGCCTTCCGGATGCTTAATGACCATCTGCATCCTGTCAGGGCCTGACAGCAGTTGGAGGGGTTTGGCTGGGGGGGCTGGGAACACTGATAACAAACTGGTCTGAACTGGTCTGTCCAGCAATGTGAAATCCCCATGGAGAAAAGTTTTCGACCTTGTAGGAAAGAGGGAGGAGATAAGGGAGGACAGGGAGCCCAGGAAGNGGTAACTCGCTGATGCTAAATGCTTGGGAAGGAGGAGATAAAAAGGAAAGCCCGGTGTCTGAGGTGGGGTGAAATCCTTCAAAACCAGCAAGCAAGCTGGGATGGGGCAGCCCCTGGCCCACCAGAGCAGCCCCTGGCCCACCAGAGCCGTCCCTGGCCCACCAGAGCCGCCCCTGCCCCCCCCAGAGCCGTCTGCTTCTCATCATCGCACCCACCAGGCTGATTTCCATCCTGTTGATTAATTACAGTCTCTAATAGCTGTGCACCAATTAACTAACCAGGTAGATGAGTTAGGTCTTTGGGAAAGGCATACAGCAGCAGGGACAAAGTGGCTGCAGCCTGGATGGCCCCAGCACATCCCTCTCCAGAGCCGAGCGGCTCCGTAACCCCACGGCTCCTTGGCTGGTCCATTTTCTTCCCAGAGCCTGGCTCTGGGTGTCCCCAAAAAGGAGGATTACCCCTCAGGGAGCAGGGAACTGGGAGCAGTGGGGAAGCTACACGGATCCCTAGAAACTCTGCTGCAGGGGTAAGCTACACCGTGCCTGTCGTTGGGAATACAACCTCTCATTCCCTGAAGGATCCTTAAACCAGCTTGCCCATCCCTGTAGCCTCGGGTGAGGCACAGCACACCCCAAAACGGTGCAAACTGCTTCGGGCTGGGGGCTCTGCAGCCAAGGCCTGGGGGCTCAGGGCTGGGTGATTTAGCAGGGTCTCGGTCCCATCATCTGCTTTATCCAGGCACGAGAGCTCAGGCGCTGGAGAACACCAGAGCTGGCGGGGGTGAAGCTCATCCCAGCTCCATCCCACCAGTAACCAGCCGTCACCGTGCCCCCGGCTGCTCCGTGCTGGGCTGTGTGATGTGGAACCACCTGGACACAGCAGTAGATCACCTGCCTTTGGGATGCGGGGCAGGAGCGGCCGCAGCTCCAGGGGGATCATTCCCGGGGCACTCCCAAAGGGGGGTGATGGGTGCTGGGCTAAGCGCCAGCACGGGGCAGTTAATGATGCTAACGAGGCGAGTGAAGCCTGACGTAAAGAGGTACTTCCTGGGGTGGTGGAGAGGGGGTTTTGGGGTACTTTCCCC
>VZTU01028008.1:1129-29712 GCA_013400835.1 Zapornia atra
GTTGAAATCCGTGAGGTCATTCTGAACAGAAAGTGGTGTAAAGGTAGAATGAAGTGTTTAATTGGTACACTGCACCCACTGGAGATAATTATAACTTTATACAATTTAAGTCTTTTGTCTTCCAGTTTGAGTTTTGATGCTTTAACCCACAAATATCCAGTTCTGCCTTTATAACTGTGAAGTGAAGGCTGTCAGAAAGAGTTTCAAAGGGACCATAATCCTGCATTAATGAGCACACAGCTATATGGGAGCCAAGTAGTTGCTCTTGTTGAGAAATTTTGAAGCCAAACAGAAAACTAAAGCTAAGATCTTTATTCACATGCAATGGATTTTGCTTAATCCCAGATCTCTGAAGGCATACTCATTCTTTGCTCTTTCTCTATCCCTTTTTAACCCAATAAGCCTGTGTATGAGAAAGTAGAGTTGCAAAGAGTATGGAATTTATTATCACCTACGCAAAGAAGCATGTCTAGTGCTTAACCTTTCTTGTTCAATGTTCAGCTGCTTAAATAACTATTATTTATTCATATTATAACAATGTCTAGAGGTCCAAACACTTTTTATTCAAAAAAACATGGAAACTGAACACCACCACAAATGCAAAAGAAAATACTAACTTTTTTTTTTAGTTTCAACTCTTCTTTGAGAAGAGAGAAAAGAATCAGAAATGCAAAAGCAGAAATAAAAGAGTGTACTAACACTGAAAGTGAATATCCTCTTATTCCTAATAGATATAGTGCATCATTTGATTTCCTTGGTGATGCATCACTCAAAGACTTACCTAAAGCTTTCCTGTGATACTCTTGTGAAATCTCAAGTAAAGAGATAGTCACAACTGTACCACAAGGTGCCATCTGTTGAGACCGAATGCTAGTTTTTACTTTAAAGAATAGTTTTGGCTTTTGTGATTGCAAAATGATATCAAAGTATGGAAAAAAAAACCCAACCCTGCCTTAGTTAATCTGCTCATAGATGACTCCAGTGAGTTACTGTTTCCAGCTCAGGAAATAGCAGGAGATGGAAAAATGTCAGTAACTTTTTCAGTTATCACCATGGTACAGAATTGCACTGCAAGGCGTAGAGAGAATTTTGCCTGTTTTATGAAAGAGTACTCCCAAGACTTGGTGATACAGGCTCTGAAGTCACTGAGGGCAAAGGTTGATTGATAGGGTGGCCAACAGGCAGCTGTTCTTCCCTTGCCTTCTTCGTGAATGAAATGCATCAAGACATGACAGGGGTTTTTTTCCTTGATTCTTTGAAACAAGAGATAGATAAGAAAAAAAACACTACACCACAAACACATGGATTGCACTCACTTACCATGTTGTACCTTGATTCTGGAAAGAGAAGCATTGGTGTAAAGGAAAAAAAACCACTCTGCACATACACTGAAGAATCCTCTCATTTTCTTCATTGAAACATAACGGTGCTTCTACTTAATATTACTTTTAAGGAAATCATACTATTTGGGAAATACAACAGATATTTGACATGCATACAAACTTTTGATTTGAAATATACTAAGCAAATATTTATTTCCTCTAGATTCAGAAACGGTGGCGAGGCTATTATGTTCGGAAATATATCCACAATTATTATGCACTGAAGAAATATCTGGAAGCTATTTCTGTGAATAATGAGATTGTCAGGTAAAGATAAAAACTCCATGTGGTAAATCATTAATTTCCTTGTATTTATAAAAAGTTTATGGCACTAATCAAACTATTTCTTTGAGTGTAGGATCCCTGCCAGTAGCAAATATACATATATCTCAGTCATCATTCTCCTTATTCCAGGCTTTTGAATATTGTGCCACATTTTGTTCTAATTTATAGTTATGAATTCAGAGTAATTTCTTTGAATTAATCAGACATACTCTGGGTTTATACCAAATTAATAAAACTGAATTTGACTCTCCATCTATGCTCAGAACTCAAATATTATTATGCCCTAGATATGTTTTCTTGAACTAGATTGGGTTTTTTCCCAGCATACACAAACTTTAAAAAAATTGTTTTCAGAATTTATTTTGAAAATTGATTATTGGCAATGAAATGAAAGTACAGATTTGGGGATCTAGATTATACTTATGAGCCACACTGTGAATATCATGAAAGATACTGGTGTGAACATGGTGAAGCACACTCTTTTCATAGTTACTGAAGAAATTAATTCATCTATTAGATTTCTGGCTAGAACTGTTGCTAAATGTTCCTACTTTCTCCTTCTATTTCTGCTATCTGTCCCTTGTCTTTCCCTGTACTTAAGTTGAAAGCTATCTAAAATAGAGGATATTATTTCCCTCTAACACATTTGATATCCTGATCCATGACTTTTTCTTCAGATAACAGTGGAAACAAACAGAAAAAATAGTGGGTGACCATGATCATTACTTTCTACCTATAAGTGAAAGGGTATTTGACAAAATCCATCCAGGTTTTGCTGTTCAGAAAGCCCGAGAGAAACCTTTGCTTTCTGAAGTGTAGAAATATAAGGCAGTCTAGTGAAAAAGTATTTCTGGAAATCTCATCTAGATCACATGTGAAAGACAATTCAGCCAGAAGACTGTTACAGAAAACAGCATATGTAAGATTTATATGGAGGAATTAATTATCCAACTTTTTGGGATGCTGCTTATTAATTTATATTATTTATATAGCTGATCCTACATCCTCTTAGTCATAACATTCTAACTTGTGCATTACATTGTTATATATAATCAACTACCTCTAGTCTTCCACTACTATTAATTTAAATGTATTCTATGTAGGAAGTTAGGTCATAATTCAGCAAAACCAGACTCAAAAATCTGCCATCTCTTCAACTGTGCCTTCTTGTTCTGAAATCCTGGAAAAATGTTCCCTACTTGAAAAGGAATAATCCAAGAAAGACTAAACTAAATCTTTGAAAGTAAAGGAAAATGTAACTTTTCTGGTCTAATGAATATAATTGGATGAACTGCAGAAACAACCTACTCTGCTCTTAACAGTTCTATCACTCTCCATTCTCTGCCTAAACCTGGAACAAAGTTCCTAACTTGTTGGTTAAATTGACCTTTGATGTGTGTGAACAAAACAAGGTAGCAAGTGGTATTCCTGCTTTACTGAACACAGAGTGATGGGAAATTTGTATTTTATTTCCCCACGCCCACGATAGATCTCTTCTGTGTACATCTAACTTTGGAGGACTACAAAAGTGTTTATCTTGCAGTCCTTTGACATGTTCATCAAATTCCCTAGTATGTGGTCCAGGTCATAAAAAGCCAGAAAGCCTATCAATTGGATAAGGTATTTAAATGAAGAAATACTTGTATGCTGTTTAACAAGTAAGGTGAGCAATGTGGCTTCAGGTGCATCAAAATATGTCAAAGTTAGTATGTGTGAGGTCTGACCTGGCATTTGATATAGTGATATTCTGCTGATTTGAGCTCTGCCTTCCAGAGTTCACAGAAATATGTTTCAGGTTAAAAAAACTCATCTTTCAGATTAAAAATAGTTAAAAATGAACTATTGAGCAAATCAGGTCAACTGGATGGCATAATTTGTGCTTTAAAAATACATCAGTTCTCAAGTGCAGTCATCTCTTTACTGGGGCACATTTGAAAACTAATATGTATATTATCTTCAACATTTTTCTTATGAAATCTAACAGATGTTTAGTGAAGATCAGGTGTAGGCCCTCAGCCAAACAGATTTTTCCTGTCATTGGGCGAAGTTGCTGCCAACTACATTGGCCCCAAGGTGGCCCACTGTGTTTCTTATGAGGAATTCTGAACAAAGTGGAGGTGAGATTGTCTGAATATTTTCATCAACCATAACATCACAAATGAAAGAGCATAACCGCATTGTTCATAAACATTTTTGTCTATATAAAATGTTCTTAATTGTAAAAACACAAAGAACTTCCTGAAATTGATGGAGTGCATTTATGAAGGAGCTGGGGTTTATTCCAGCATCGTTACAGAATTTTGCATGTTTGCACACACAGCAACTAATACACTTGTGGACTCAAGTTACTCTGGCTTTGAGTGTTCACATCTCCAGAAC
This sequence comes from Zapornia atra, assembly GCA_013400835.1. Taxonomy (NCBI): domain Eukaryota; kingdom Metazoa; phylum Chordata; class Aves; order Gruiformes; family Rallidae; genus Zapornia; species Zapornia atra. The sequence goes on from VZTU01028008.1 coordinate 5,176, forward strand.
ACCACAAAACACCACAAACATGGTACGTGAAGTAATATGTTTTTCTTCTTATTTGTCATATTGCTATATCCATCAGAATATATGCATTAGGGCAGCATTAGTGCTACTAAGATTCTTCACAAATAGCACTCTAGTATAACAGACTGATTTTTAAGAATACCAGAGCAGTATAGCCTCCCCTGCCTGCTCCCCTCCTCCCAAAAACCCCAACCCAACAAACCAAAACCCAGCAACGAAGATGATTAAGGGCCTGGAGCATCTCCCCTATGAGGACAGGTTGAGAGATCTGGGACTGTTCAGTCTAGAGAAAAGAAGACTTAGGGGGGACCTAATTAATGTTTATAAATATCTTAGGCAGGGGGTGCAGGGGGAATTGGCCAGCCCCTTTTCAGTGGTCTGTGGGGACAGGACAAAGGGCAATGGCTGCAAATTGGAGCACAGGAAATTCCGCACCAACATGCGGAAGAACTTTTTNGTGATTCTGTGATTCTGTGATTCTGTGATTCTGTGAAATGAACCCCCACAAACCACCCACCACAAAACAGCAACAAAGTACAGACTAGATATTTATCATTTTAAAGGCTTATTTAAAAAGTATTTTTTCCAGGATTTATAACATTATTCTAAACTGAACTTCAATATATGGTTCTCAGTCTTATTTTTTTAATAATGCTGACAGAATTTTTATCTATCAAGAACTACCTGAAATCACATCATAAGTCCTTCTGAGATATATTTTTTACCTCTTGGTCTCCAGAACCAGGGTTTGTGCTTAATTTTCTCCTCTTTAGTTATGTACTAGACTGTATCAAATTACTACTTGCTTGTTTCTAAGAGAAACTTCAGAGGAAGTTGCCATGAAACTTTGGACATTCTTTTAGCTTCTTATAACAGTATTATGTAAGTTAGTGAATACAGTTTGTTTCCTTCTCTCTCCTCCTTTGGCCTCCTTTTTTTTTAAAAAGCATGACACTAAGGTTTTCTCAATGAGTAGCCACATCTTTACCATTCAGCTTTAATACAAGCCGTCCTTATTTAATAGCTTACTCCATTTAGTAGCCAGACCTTTATCATTTGTCTTTACTGTGAAAACCCCACGAGAAACTAAACTTAATAGAAGCTGCCCCAGTTTAAAGCCATAGAGGGATGTAATTAAGTTTAACAGAAATTGATTTAACAGAAATTGACCTAAAATATAATTAAATAATAATAGTCATACTGTGTGTGAGTTTGCACTCACTTAACAGACTGCTTATTCTAACTTAAGGCACTGCTTTCTGTATGAACTAAAGATAACTGCTGGTTTTAGCTCCCAGACTGGCTCAAGGGTGTGTGGGTTTTCCTCCAGGATTCCCATTACTTCCTACTGCACAGTAGGTGTGATGGCTGCTGGTATCCCCAGTAGAGTCCCTAGAAGTTAAAAAAAGCAACCAAGCAGGAAACATATTCATAAGTATTTATAATACAAAATTTTGCTGTTTAGATTTTAGCAATAAGTCTTCATCTATAGTGTCCATTTGGTTTTAAACAAGTACCAGCACATTTGGATTAATGGGTTAGATGCATGCATTAAAATAAATTCCATTACTTCTCAGTGAACTTAGTGTATTTAATTTTAAGCTAAAATACCTTGATTTGAAGCTTTCTTAAAGCTGCATTTAACATTTCTAAGAGCTGTAAAAATGGTTACAGGGGAAATATGCCAAAAGCAATTAGCATAGGCTACGACTCCATATGATGCATTAGAATTTTGTTTCATGTGACACAGTTTCCAATCCATGATAAGCAAATGGACATCAATTCACCTAAATTAGAATGCTGGTGCCATTACATAAAAATAATTTATGGATGATATCAGTTGTCCAACTGTGTGATTAACTTGAAGTTCTTTGTCTAAGCTTATCTAAACACTGGCCTTTAAACTACAGTAAAGCAACTTTGCTATATGTCGGGTGTGCAACTCAAGATTATATTTGGGGATGTAATGCTCCGTTTACTGATGAATGGCACCATTTCAGTTTTTCCCTGATAGCAGTACCAGAAAGCTAAGAAAGCAGTGGCAAAGTACTGGCATTTGGGTTCCTGCGTAATCAAGGCAGGTGGTTTAGCTCTCTTGGTTATTGAATAAACATTGACTTAAACATAACAAACTAAGACCTGAGTCTAGCTGTAGCAAGCATCAGAGCTTATGTAAACACTTTTAGGATTGTAAATTGTGAATTTTACACATTCAGAGGATTGACACCAAATTCTCCCTTCCACTGTCATTGGCTTTCCTGGTAAAAAGGCCTTGAGAGTGGCCCTGAAGAGTGTGTGACTTTCATACATGTTTGACTAACTGTTCTGTCAACGGATTTAGTGTCACAATCATTATTTAAGCCTTTTGGTCTTTAAGAAATGTCAGGGAAATAGATAATAGAGATAAAAACCACTTACTTGGCAATATGTATATTCATGAATCCTTTGTGCAGTCTAATTTTTATAATCACAGAATCATACGGGTTTGAAGGGACCTCAAGAGATCATTGGGTTTAACCCCTCTGCCAAAGCAGGTTCCCTAGGACATATTGCACAGGTCGGCGTCCAGACGGGTCTTCAATATCTCCAGAGAAGGAGACTCCACAGCCCCCCTGGGCAGCCTGTCCCAGGGCTCTGTCACCCTCACTGTGAAAAAATTCTTCCACATGTTAGTGCAGAACTTCCTGTGCTCCAACTTGAGGCCATTGCCCCTTGTCCTCTCTCTGCAGACCATTGAAAAGAGGCTGGCTATTTCTCTCTGTGTCCCCCAGTTGAGATATTTATAAACATTAATAAAATCCCTTCTTAACCTTCTTTTCTCAAGGTTTAACAGCCCCAGTTCTTTCAGCCTGTCCTTGTAGGGGAGATGCTCCAGTCCTTTAATCATCTTTGTAGCCCTCCACTGGACTGAACAGTGAAATACAGTACTATTGTATGTTGCTGGTGACCTGATCCAATGTTTAGCTTTTCTGCAAATGTTCCCGAGCATGTAGTACTGAAAAAAGTAGGAGTATCTATCTTATTCTTGATTACTAGAACATTACTGAGGTCTAATTACTTTTAACACGATAAGCACATTGTTTAAAACTTTTGAGGTCTTGCTAATATTCATGAAGTGGGCTTGAAATAAATCATCTGTTGTCACGGTAATATGAAGAGAACTTGCTCACTCTCCATCTGTCCATTCCTTTCTGATAAAGGTAAGTCCAGGTGCTGGCCATTTTCACAAGTGTCAAAGTGTTTTGAAGAATGTATATATTGTCTTATAATTCAATTAAAATGTTCCTCCTCATTGACTGCAGAAGCAATTGATTCTGTAGTCTTATTTTCAATTAGTGCCAAAGCCTTTCAAACAGCTCCTTGGAATTCTTGCAACAGTAAAAGACTCATTTTTGTAATGTTGTCTTTCACTTGATGTTTAATTAACTAATTTATCTTTAGCCCATCTTCTTTTCCTTGTCTTCTAAGATATCTAGAGAAAATACGTTAAGTTTTTTAACTTATTTCATTCTTTAATTAAAATGTTCTGAATCTAAACTTACCTTGTCAACTTTCTTTGCTAGCCATAGAAATTAAGGCAATTGCCAAAGATGCTTTCTCAGATTTGAATATTAATTTTGAGTGGTAGGGTGCATAATTTGAGACATCTATGCCTTTTCCAGATGATTTTAGGTGTAACTACTAGATCTTGTAGGAAACTTAAAACTCTAATCCACTGAGGATCACAGCATACTTCCATAACTACAAACCTGATATAGATAAGTAAGAGACAAGAAATCAGTTGATTCTTTCTGGCTGGACTTAATTTCCATTGAACAATATTTAGCTGTTCATATTAGCTTATGTGGGATTTAGACCACAGAAAAGCTATAAAGGAATACATTTTAAAGACAGTCACATCTGATTAAAATATACTGTACAGTCATGTATTTTGCAATGGTTTTTCCTTCTTAACAGCGTTGTCCATAAATCCAGATCCAGATTTCTTCACAGAAGTCAGTCCATTTTTAGGTCTTATCTTTGCCTACCTTTACACTCATTAACACAGTTTCATTTACATATAGGCTTTTATATAGCTTATATGATTATATAACTGTAGCCTTTTAATAATGCATTTTACAAAACAAGGCAATTTAGATGGACTTTTTGTCTTTCGGTTTTATCATTAAATTGAAACGAACTTATGAAAGCTATAGAGCAGGTAATACCCTGTTTTAACTCCATAGGAAAACACTTTCTGAATGCAACGAGGTTAAGGTAGGAACCATTATGTTTACACAGTAAGCTGAACTTCCAATGCAAATTCAGCTAGACATACCTCATGTGCCTTATTCTATTCCTGTCTCTCTTGAGCAAGCGGTGAAAGCAGCCTTACCATGTTTTAGCTGGTTTTGTGTAATTTTTCAGATAAACAAGAATACCATAAGTAACTGTTTTAAAAATATGAAGGCCATATCTTCTCATGTATTTTTATATCATTAATCAGACCACTAGGATTAATAGATAAAGCTTTATTTTGCCTGTATCCAAAGGGAAATTTTTAATCTGAGTGCATAGAAAGAAATTTGAGGTCCTTGCATTCACCCATTGGACCAAATAGTCTGTGCTGTAGCTGATCATTTTTGGTGAAGTAGAATAAAACAGGTCTGATAGCATAGTATTGTAGCACAGAATGGTTTTATACCTGTGAGCTTTGAAGGCATTGGTCTGGATAGATTCTTTTATTTGAAACAGGGCTGTTAGAATTACTGACAGCTCACAAAACATTTTCTGCAGACAAAGACTGACTAATCTTAGCATCTTCTATAGACACACATCACAGTCTTATATTTTGGCTGGAGTAGGATCTTCACTGTAAAATAAGTAGAAAAGGGGAAGAGGTGCAGTTTCATTAAGCTCTAACATATCATTGACTGTCAGGTAGGTCTTGTTATGCTGTCCATCCTCATTTAACTATCCCACAAGATCTCTTAATGAAGTTAAGCCCCAAGTTCACTCCAGTAATTCTGTGGCAAGAGTTTGTGCAATGTAACAATTCATCACTTGTCAGGAAGGCACTTTTAGTTTATACATTTAATAAGGGCATCCTCTAGCTTGGTTAATTAGAAGTGAACAGTTTGCATATTTACTAAATGCGGAGTGTCATTGCCACCACGGCCTATTGCCTACATGAATTATTTCTCTATCTGCAATAAACAGCTGGGTAATTATTACTGCCATAATCAGATAAATTCCCTCTGTAAGGCTTTTCTTACATGGCAATTCTTTGAACTCATCCAAAGCTGAACAAAATTTATGAACTCCAGCAGCTAGGCCACTTTTTCATAGTGTAGTGTCCCTGTTCGCTATTTCAAGGACATGTAGAGTATCATAAATATTGTGTAAATTAGGAGGATAAATATGATTACCTAAAGATTACATATTAATAAACTTGATTTTCAAAATATAATTTTCAGGTTGTAACTGATTAAATTATAGCAGTTCTGTTTTTATCTAATTGTAAAGACATGACAGGCCATCTATATACAAGCTATACTAGGTTATCAGAGAAAAGCTCTACCACTTGAAGACTAAAGACTCATGAAAAAGTATATAAATATTTTTCATGTGCCTTTTGGAGAGCTAGTAATTTCAGCTGTTTAGGTCATTAGAAGTATGACAAATTTTATGTGCCATTTACTCAACTCGCTTAACACAGTTCTTTTGTCATTTAAACAAGGTGATGGTTCTTTTTGGTGTGCAATTTTCAGTTTAATAATGAAGCATAAAATTTAAATGCATGAATTTATGTGTTACATAAGAAAATCTTTTATTTGTAAAAGCAATTTGTATATATACAATCATGTAACTAGGCTTGCTCTGTGCTATCTGAATATTCCAGCTTATACATGAGTTTATCTACAGATACATCAGTGAGTACTTAATTTACACATGCAGTTTTTCCAGAACATGCTGAATATAGCTTATTTTTGAGTTCTCAAAAAAACCCAAAATAGACATGTGTAATTTTTTTTTAATTGATGCACAACAGGTGGTTTGATTTAACACCACACACTTTTTTTTTTTTGTCAGAATGTAACATGCTGTGTGTGAGTGCAACTACAAAATTGACAATAGCTGCACAAGTACCTTATAACTCTTTATTAACTAAGTAGCATACCTCTCAATTTAACAAAATGCCCAGAGATAGCAGGAGTATTATGGAAGACCATATTATGTAACGTGTTCTTTGGCACTGCCTTACCCTATGGAAAGCTTTTGAGGCTAGAGTGCATTTCTCATTAATGTTGGAGAAATAGAGACTACAGTGGTGAAGACCTTTAAAAAGAGCCTCACCACAACTGTGTTTTGTTTTTAGAAGTGTTTATCCATGAATTGTGTTTTTGAAAATTCAGGATCTCATTTTTGAACTGAGGATGTGTAAGCTTATTTATCTTTCTTTGACATTGCAGATAGTTTTCTGGTGGAAAATTATAATAATTCCCTTTATATTGGTGTATCCAACAATATCTCCTGAAGGATCGTAGAATTGCACAACATGCAAAGCAGTATACAATCTCTCATAATATTTTTGTTTGCTTGTTTTAGTAGAAAAATGTCTAAAATTAAAAATAGGTATTAAAAAGAAATAAGAATTAATAGCCTCTATTCATTATTTTTTGGTTTTGTAGTTAATTATAAATAGACCCTTCTATTACCTAAGAAGATTTAGTTCTCATAAGTACTCAATCAGAAAAGGAAAATTGGAAAACCTGATTGTCTTCTATTTTTACAGTCTCAAATAGTAATCAAAAATAACAAATTTATAAGGATATTTATTAAAAAAAATTAAGCTTTGCCTGAACAATCTAGTATGGATTTAAGAACATCAAGAGATAGAAAGGACCAGTTTTATTCTACTCCAGGAGTTAATGGTTTTGGTGTTCAAAGTACATCATAGTTTGATTTTATCTTTGAACCATTTCTTCTGTTTATATCCTCCTCTACTAGACTGAAAGCTCCTTTAATATCCAGAATCCATACATTAATCTAGCCACCTGATATTCTTTGTGCTAAACATAAAAAGTGGAGGTCATTGCAAGATGTTACCTCTCTGCTTAAAATAATTTTTGTGACCATTTTGGACAGACTTTCAAACACCTTTTAAAATACTAACATTAGAACTCAGCACCATTATGGTACATCAGAAATTAAAAAATAACACTTTTTTCTTCTCATGTATTCTCAGCTTATGCACAGATTTATATACTTTTTAATCATAGTGTCATAAAAGATCTTAATCTCAATGAATCCTACTCAGAATACCCCCTTTAAAAGCCACAGTTCCTCATACTGTATGATTTTAAGCTGTGCAAAACCTTTACTTATTATTATCCCCGGTTCAAATTTTTCGGACTCTTCACCTTGTAGGAATTAAACCCTTAAACAGTTATGTGGTGGTTTAACCCACCCACGGGGAGACAGTCTTTCATGAACTTCTTTAACATGAGTCCTTTCCCACCAGGTTTCATCTCTTCACCAACTGCCCCAGCATGGGTCACTTCTGTGGGGTGCAGTCATAAATCATGAAATGTCTCTCAGTCTCTTAGGCCCAGATTGCTCCAGCCTGGTCCCCCCAGAGTCACAAGTCCCCAGCCAACCTACTCTGGCACGGGCCTCTGTCTCCATGGGCAGCAGATCCTGCCAGGAGCTTTCTCCAATGTGGGCTTCCACTAGGTCACAGCATCTTTCAGATGTCTCCACCTGCTCCAGTGTGAGGTGCTTCATGGGCTGCAGATGGGATCCCTGCTCCCCATCATCTATCATGAGCTGCAGGGGAATCTGTCCTCCAACACCTGGAGCGCCTCTTCCCCCCTTGTTCACTGACCTTGGTGTCTGCAAAGTTTCATACATCTCACTCCCTTCTCTGTCAGCAAAAAGTGGCCACTTCTGGGTTTTTCCCCCCCCTCTTAAATACACACAGAGGTGCTATCACTGTCATTGGTTTGATTGGCTTGGTCAGTGACAGGCCCATCCTTGAGCCCAGATGGTATTTACTTTGTCAGGTCTAAGAGAAGCTTCGAGCAGCTGTTTGCAGAAGCTACCCCTTCAGCTCCCCCCACACCATCCCTGTCCCCCCCCTGAAACTTGACACACAAAATTGCAACACCTTAACAGTGAAGCTAAATCTCCCTGTTTTACCTTGAACTTCATAGATCTTACTGCCTTCCAACCAAATCAACACAACAACGCGTTTCAAGAGAGCAACATTTTCCACCTCTTTTCTCCAAGTAGGCTATTCTATTAACTAGCTGATTGCAAAAGGTTTAAAGCCTCACCTAGCAAACTAATTTGATCTTTCAGCTGCATGATACCCAATATGATGCAGCACTAATTAGCATACTTGTACTTGGTGGAAGGCCTCACCACCATCTAGCATTGTGCTTACCTACTCAAGAAGGGATCCAATATCTAGATCAGAAAAGTATGTGCTTAGGTATAGACACTAGAATCTAAATGTTAGATGTATTCTTCAGGCCTGAATAATTGGATGCTTAAATCTATAAATAATTAAATGTAGTCTGGTTTATATGGTAGAATCCAAATTTCAGAGAAACTTTAATTCTGAGTGTAATTCCTCACATGCTGTGCTAAAAAGTGCCTGGGTTTTGGGTTTTTTTGCGTGTGTTGATTACTTCAAAGTCTTTAAAACAATATGAGATTATGTTTCCCAGCACTCCTGGAAACTGGGATCTAGTTGACAATTTCAGTTTGATAATGAAACACTGCTATGAAATTGCATACTTACAAGTAGCACGGTAGTATTTAGAAATGGACAGATTTCTTCCAAAATATTACATTTGGTTCATTAACAATGACATCATAGATGCTCAAGAGGTAACACTGTTCTGTAGGTATGGAATTTGAGAAAACCCATCAAGTACTATGACAATCACTATGAAGTTGTGAGATTTGGTATTACTGCTCTGATATGTGTCAATACATAAAAGCTCTCCCTGCCTTGCCATTGTAAAACCCATTTAATGTGAACAAAGTGTACCATTTATTTGCAAACTTATGTAGACTTTTATATGAAAGTAAGTGAAAAATGCAAGTCAGTCAGTAAACTTTGGTCAAATTGTTTCATAATACCATGAGAAGGAAAATCAACTTAGCTGATGACCTTTAGAAGTTACGTCATGTTTACTTTGTAAATCACATAATGTTGAATATTGTAAATGTCACCGAGTAACATATATTAAGGTAAAAGGAATACAGATATACATTGTCCTGCATTGCAGCAGAGAGATAACAGCTTAAATGAGTTCATTCTAGTACTGGGAACAGCTTAACTGTAGCAAAACACAGTAGCATGCTTTCCTCTAGATGTTACTCTGCAGATGGTGGCATATGTAGTCTTCTGGGAATTGCAGTGCGAAAAGAGAACAGATACTTTCACAAGACATTCACTAGGAAACTTTCAATGGTATTTATTTGGCTTTGGTTAGACATCCACTTTTATATGGTGCTGGGAAAATTTAAGAACATGACTGCTCTCTTAGAAGTGTAGCACTGACACTGATTTCACAGTTTAAGCTAATCAGTCAGGTTGGTTTTCCATGAAGGGATCAATTACCAACAGACACGAAGTGGAAACATTTTTCCTGTTATGTTTAGCTGCAGTAGTATAGACCTGAGCATAAAATTGAACTAGTACACTTGGATCCAGTTCTTCAGCCAACAGAAGCTTCAGTGTGCAGTTTACTCTTACACTGCAACCATAATGGGTAGGTCCTACAGTTTAATTAAATTGAAATAACTAACAAAAACTCATCGCTTAAATCGTATCTTTTACAGAAATTATTTTTAACTTCACAGCATTTTGTGCTGCCAACAACTATGAAGTAAATTCAGTTTAAGGATTTATGTGAACAAAGGAAAAACATTTGGACCAACAAGTTTGCATGTTTCTAGAAAATATAATAATTTGAAAAATTTATATATTACAAAAAAGTATTTTTTAAATAGGTGTAATAAGGAAAAATTCTGTATAAGTTTTTCTTGAAAGTTTAATTAGAAGATTCTGTATAAAAGATTAGCGAAAATACTCCCTTTTTAGTTATAAACTGTCTCTGCAACCACTATTTTGAAAAGCTGTTGCACTCTCTTGAGTAAGTAGAGCAGTGGAAATTGGAAGGATAAGGAGGATACATCAGTCTGTTCTTTCCTATCGTCTGGTACATGCTGTGTCCTGATCTCCTGATCTGCACGAGGTATTCATTCACTGTATGCCCTTCACCGCTATGTTCATCACATTTCCTGCGTAGTATATTGATCGCATTGTGGACCTTGACAGTTGAACTGGTATGTCACTTAATTCCATTGGCAGTGTACACTTACGTGATTAATGGAAGATGGGCAGAGTATGTTCTACTATGCACAAATTATAATGGGATTTTAAGGGGCTATGAATTTCTTTCTGTAAAATTAGTAATAATAGAAACTATCCAGGGTTTTTTGTGTTCTTACATGTTAGCTTTATTTATTTTTTTTTCATTCTCAGGACTCATTAGTTTCCTGTTCACAGAGCAGTACTGTTTCTCCAGATTTTTAAGAGAGTGTCATGATTGAGTTGTTGGATAGGTTGTTGTAAATACTCACATTTAAAGTTGTTATGAATTTCGGACACCCGTATGTGGTTGGTCTCAGTAGTAAATATCTCATGCCACTAATAACTGGCTGCCTCTTTGAGCATCTGTTTCATTGCAACTTGAGATCAAACATTTTGGTCAAGGGATTCTGTTCAGATACACATAGGATTATACATCATGGTTGGAGAGGAGCAAGGGGGTTACAGAGCTCTTCTGCTCAGTAAATCTGAACACATTCATTAAAAAGTCAAAAAAAGTTGAGGATGATCAAGCTGTCTGATGGGATATAGCTAACATGAGTATGTGGTGTGTGTGTTATGTTAAAACTATGCCTTTAAAGTACAGAGCTCTCTATTTTTACATCACAGGCTACTATATACGTATATTTAATTTTTTCCCCCAAATATAATAGATTAGGCTAAATGATATTAGCATGGCAGGTCGTATTCCATTCTCACCTACACCAATGTAATGTGAAATCCAATGGTATTCAGTGGTGTACCAAAAGCATTGACTCACTAATTTAGTTTTCACTTCCGAATTCTCTCTTTGAGCAGGGAGGATGATATATAGTCAGGAAGGTAAAAATCAATTTAGGTTACCTCCTTTTATGCTAAGGTTGCCTACTGCCTAAGTTGCAGGAATTTTATGATTTGGGGTCTGAACTGTTTAAACTCACAATAACTTCATACTCTTTCTGGGTAGTCCAGACAACTATACTAATTATTGATTTTCTCAGGTGCCCTTTACTTTGGTTAATATAATTTTATAGTTATCTGGTTAAAGGACTACAGAATGAGAGTGAAAATGCAAACAGAATGCAAGAATTTGATAAAGTTCAATAAATATACGTCAGTGTGAATTTGTAAAATGATGCAGTTCTATGCAAAATTATGAAAATCTGTATATTGCTGAAATCATCACTTGAAGACCTTTCCAAAAGTGCTAGGAACAATATTATATGTGTATTTTTAACCTTTATACAGACAGCAGGAGCACTGTCAACCGAATTTGCATCTCATAGCTGGAACCAACACCACTGTCTACTGCATAATGAAGTATCAGAATAACAATAAGTTACCTTGTCATATGAAAATGCTTTATTTTCAAACTATATAAAGCAAATAATTCTATAATTAAGAAAACAATAGCTACTTCACAGATTTGTTAAACAAGATAATTGTTAATTGTTGACTTTGAATGTATACATTGATAATCCTATGCCTGTTTTCCATTATACAAAACATTCCCTATCACAAGGAAAACACACTTTATGTTACCCAGTATATTCATTTTTTAACAAAAGAATGCATCCTAAACTGTGCTAACTAACATTGATATTTTTCTGATTTGTTGAACAATTTTCATATCATGATAAGCAAAACTTACAAATATTTCTCTACAAAGAGCTAAAAATCTGTATGGGAGAAACTCTGATTGGACTCAGTTTATATAGGAAGATTTATTTGTAGGAAGATACAGTAGACACTGTTAATATACTGGAATAATATTTAAGACAATGAAAATGCTTAAAAAATTACCTGTTTTTTTCAGTTACCACAGCTTAATAAGCAGTACTGTTCCAACTATGAAGCATGCAACAGACAGATCATTTATAAAAATAGAACAAGATTATTAACCTAAACCATATTTTACATTTACATAACTGTCTCCCAGAAAGTTTGGTGAAGCTTTAGAAATGCATGCCAAACTATTTGCCCGTATTCAGTTGTCCCACTTCACACTGAACCATGAAAGGTTCACCCTGGAGCAAATTTGGTTCAGAATCCACAGAGTATTATGCATTATATCTGGTATTCATAGTACCATATAGCGCCAAGAAAAGATTGCTTACTATTGTTCAATGAACCTAAGATATATGTGAACAAAGAAAAGGCTGGCATGAAATGTTAGGGTTTAATCCAAACATCATTTAATTTCCACCAATTTTCAATTTATTTTGATGGAATTTGGATTGCCTTTCTCTGGGCACGCATACATGTATCACAAGCATGAAACTTCTCAATAAACACATATACGTGTAAGCTATCTGGAAGCCTAACTCTATTTGGAGGTCTAAGTTTGTGTCTTTAGTGTCCCTTAAGCTTATACATATTTTCCTGTATAGTAACAGTGAAACTGTGGGCACAGTGCATAACGTGTTAGCATTAATCTGCTAATGTGTGAAATAGTATATTCATATATGACTGCTTTTAGATTCTCTGCTTTTGTTGCTCCTATTCAAATTCTTTAAAGTATGGTTAAAGTGATGAAGGTTTCACATTCAAATAACTTTAGAATAAATCTATGTTTATGCTAAAACATCTATGCTTTCCAGGCAATCAATGTCTGGACTGCTTTATACCCTTTATTTTTATCTGCATCTCAGGAGCAAATAATTTTGGGAGCTATTATCCCCAGGACAGAATTGTCTGCATGTTCTGTACCACTGTTCAAAGTGGTATAATGCACAGTAGAAATATTTTAGCACAACTGACAAATATGTGGGCTGAAAAAGTATGTTGAAAATTATTTGTAACTACTTCAAAACCCTCAAACTTTTAAATGGATTATGGTACAGCATATCACACATTAATGAGAATGTGATAATCAGGAAGGATCACAATGACTTGGATGATAGCACTGTTTGAAACGATTCTGAATTGCATTGAACTTCAACAAGCATTTTAGAGTTTGATTAATTTCAGCAAACAACGATTACTAATCATTCATTCAAAGTAATCTGGTAAATTCAGATTAATGACAATGGGAAACATTTCGTGTCCTGTTCTCCTTACATCTGTAATACAAATTTATATTTTTTATCATTATTTGAGGGGGATTTCACTAGTGGTGTTCTATATAACAAAGGTTCCATATCCACTGATGAGAAGATGTGCATAAGAATATAAAAACATTAATAAACTGTAGTAATATGTTGATAGACATTTCAACAGCTTTAGATAGTAGTACTAAAGCTGAATAGAGGGTCCGTAATCAAAAATCCCAAGAAATAGTATGAAATATGTATCATTATGTTCTGTATGATGCATGAAACTTGGATCATAGACTCTGATATTGAAGGTAAAATAGAATAAATTAAATTAACAAAGTCGATACTATATGCATTTTCTATTTATTCATTTGTTTATGATTGATTGATATAGAACAAAGAGTTTCCAAGTAAAAACGCTTATGTACCTACATGCAGTGACTCTGAAATCTGTACCTTAAGGACAAAGAAAGGTCGCCAATCTCTTCAACTCCTGGTTCTTTGTCAAAAATGGACACAGTTAATGAGGTTTGTTTGGTACAGCACAAATTCTCAGACACAGATAGAGATCCTTTCAATGGAAACAAATTTGTTTGGCTTTACCAGGTTACTTAGCGATTAATAATAGCCTTGAGATGCAGGTCAGAAAGGTCATCGTCCCCGTTTGCCAACACAATCTAAAATGTGCAGCCAGTCCAGCTCTGCAGGCTTTGACGGCCTGAAACGCTATGCATAAAGTAAAACAGGCTATTTTCCAACTTCTTTTTTCATATTAATAAGCAATTTTCAAGAGAAGGGTGGCAAAATGGGGGCCATGCCACTCTAAGTAATTCATTTATTTTGCAATTTAATCTTATGTTGGAAAAAAATTACACTGCTGCAAAAGCATAGCATGGTGATTTTTTAAACGTCAGTGTGCTTCGTAAGTAACCTTGTATGAAATATTGTATTAGCAGCCTTTAACAGTAAACTGCAACAAAAAATATTTCCAGAGATTGAAACAGACCTATACATCTTTTCTGATCTTTAATTTATTTCCTTTTCATTCTATTTTTTTCCTTTTACATTTGAAATAGAACATGTTTAATTACTTTCTATTTTACTAATTTTAGTTGATAAAAAAACTTGAAATGTAGGATGAAACAAATAAAAATTCTATGTCACAACTTGTATTTAAGGCTGTGATTTTATGGTATTCATATTTATAATGCAATTATTCCTCTTTCATATAGTTTGATGAACTAACTTAACTTTATGATAATTAAAATATTAGGAATAAATCTGAGTCACAATCTTAAAAACACTTTCAGGAGCAATATGACTTTCTCATGGGATTATTCATATCAGCAAACTTATTCATGTGCATATTTTGACCAGATTCGACCCTTGTCCTAGAGCGTCTTATTTGGTACTCATTGAAACAACTGAGACTATTAATGTGGACCTCTCTAAATAATCTGTTTTGCTGAAATATTTGAATTATCCAGATCTGTGAATAGTATATTTTTCTTTGCTTTTTATTTTATCATATACACACATGCATTAAAAAAAAGACTAGAATTTACTCAATTAATTAACTTTTAAACAATCTAAATGCTTGACTGAATGTGTTTGGTGTCTATGGCACACAGGTTAATTCGAACTAGCCATTTCTTAATAACAAAAATAACAAATGTTAATCAAACTAACCTTTTTTTAACTGGGTCAAAAATATTCCATACACATGCACTGTGCACGATAGCATGGAATTTTGTTTCTTATGGAGCATTAAGTCACTTCACTGTTTGCATAATTTATGACAACCCTGGCTCTATGAAAAAAAGCCATTGACGAGAAAATATGCACCCATTTTCTGTTAAATTTTCCCTCTAAGCATTCAATGAAAATCATGAGTTTCCTGCATTCTTTGAGAGCTGGTGTTAGGTAAAGATTGTTATTTCTTTGATGACAGAAGAGTTCTGTGCAACCTATTGAATGCACAGACCCTCTTGTGTAGATGACAGCGTTTGCAAGCCTCCACCATGCAGTGGCTCACGAGGCAGTTGCGTTCCTGTTTCTTGGCCTGGTCTGTGCCATTGCAGTCAGACCAGAGCAGAAAGTGACCTGTGCAAGAAGCCTAATCCAATGGAAGCTCTTTCTAAGGACATTGCATGCATAAAAGGCTTACATCCAGTTTTTTATGCCTACATTCTCAACCTTACAAAAGGAGCAAGGACCAAGGAGGGAATGTCAACTCTTCTCCCGTGCCCATTCCTTCTATAATGTCTCCCTGTTTGCAGGTCAGAAGGAGGTGTTGCAAGGCATCAGCTGAAACATAATGGAACAATTATTTTTAAACCATTCGAAAGAAAATCCCTAAATTATGGTAACTTCTGCTCAGAGAACTTAAAACTAAAACATCTCTTAAAGAGACATTAAAGGGCATTTATGGACGCTATTTTACCAAACTGTAAAAATCCATGTTTTGATGTATTCTTCAGAAGAGTAAGCACTATGAATTAATTAATATACTGTTCATAGGTTTAATAATTTTAATCCTATTTCTTCACAGTTATATCGATGTAGAATCCTGCTACTGTATAACTGAATTAACTGTAATTTTGCATTCCACTTTTGTCAGTATACTGCTAATAGATAATAACAGAACACTGTGAAGCTATGACAGGGTTAAAGTAAAATAACACATTAGTATGTCTTTTACTGTTGTAATATAATTAACAGACTTATTTTATTACAGGAATGAACTCCAAGAGTACACAGAAATGAAGGAAAATGAAAAGAAAAGGAAAGACCTAGAAAAGAAAGAAAAGGAAATGAAATACCAAGCCCGAAAGATGCATTACCTCCTTAGCACTGAGCAGGTTGGTATACCTGTCCCTGACAGCTCATGCAAACCACTTGGGCCCCAGCCTGACAGAGATAAACTAGCAGGCTGAATGGGACATGACTTGTTGAAAAGATATCACAAAGACACTACTTCGAGTTCAATTTAGTGCTTTTCTATAGGCAAGAGCAGGTACCATGACTATTCTGTGACAGCAGCTTCATAGAGGCAGCATCAGCACTGCTGGCAAAAAGAGTCCAAGTCAGCAGTTTGATCTGCCATTGTGATAACACAACACGAAGGGCATAACCTCGCTTTAAAAACTCATTTTGACTGGCTTATTGTTGTGTTGTTGCACTTGTCAAGAACTAACAAGTTATTAAGCTGAGAAGGGGTTTCATTTTTTTTTTTTTGCCTTTTTTTAATTGAACTAATGCTTGGATTGGTGCTGTGTTCTGCTTGTTCTTAAGAGAGATTTTAAATGCAGGTTTTCAGCTAAAGCTTTTCCTAGAACTGCCTGAATCAGCTTATTTAGTGTGATTGTTTTCATGTAGAAAAGCCTCATAAATTTTAAATATTTAGCAATTAATTTGCTTTGTATTGCTAAAAGTGGTATATTTTTTCAAGCTTTATGTAGGCTGCTTTACAGAGAGGTGAATATAGCAGCACATACACAAAATTGATATGATTGGTAGAACTTGTGGGTTTGACATTTTTTGATCCCCTTTCTGAACTTTTGTAAAAAAATAAGACTTTGTGGCCATAATGTTTGGTAACTGCTGTTGTTCATGTGAACTTAACATGCAAGCAGAGTATGCTAGTTCATATATCCTGTCATAGTTTGTTACTTACAGTCTGTGCTTAAGAACTGTGTTAATTCTAAAGAGTGGTGGAAAAATACCATGACACTTCAGTGACAAAATATTTACTCTTTCCCTCTGGGAATAATTTGTGATCTATCCAGTAAACAGAAATACAGTTTAATTAATTGGATATCACTTATGAAAAATCATCAAATTTAGTAACTTTATTTGAAAAAAGCATAGTAAAATATTAGCACAAAATTAGCATGAAAAGCTTTGAGTGGCTTTTAGACAGGGGAGCTAGTTAGTACCTGAAATTCGCTCACAATAAGTATTTGTTCAGATGTAGATTGCTCTATATGGCTTTTAATTAACTGAATTGAGCAAGGTCCATTCATGTCTCAGTAGAACCATGCAGCAAAAGTCAACACTTTTGAGTGACCTATGGAAAAACTCCAATTTGGAAGCAAGGGGCCTAGCGAATGAAGAGACCAGGTTGATGAGCTGGACTTACTGTAAAGTCATGTATTAACTAAAGCCTACTGAATTGTAGAGATGATCTGCTCAAGTTTGCTACCATGTCCTACCCTTCCTGCTGTGCATAACAAGGTGCAACAATGGAGCTGAGCCACCTCACACCTCAATTCTGCAGATGTTCAGGGAGGTTGTATGGACAGCGTTGCAAAATCTCTAGTTGCAATAATTGTTTCAATGTATCCTAGAGATTTGAATCATTCCAGTTTACTACAGGCAAAAAGGGTGGGAAAAGGATGTTTACTTTTTGATAGAGAGGGATTAACGGTTGTTGCTCCTTAATTTTATTAAAGAGAAGCCTCACACGTTCCATTCTCTACTCCCTACAAGCTGAAGCCCAGAAACATCTTTCAGAAGTGTTACAAGTCAAACAGGGAGATGATCAACCATCATAGCATAGCACAACATAGGAGATGATACAGTGATGCTTTCTGGCATGAAAGTATATGAATCCTTTATCAATTGCAGAAATTGCTCGTCTTATTCCACAGATATTTACTGCTTTTATGAATTAACTTGCTATTCAAGCATTTATTTCTTCCATAAACTGTTACCTTTATAATTGAAAACACAAATATCAAGCTCTGAATTAGTATGCATTATTTGGTATTAATGGTACCAGGTATATACACATAGTCTTACATGGACAGATGTGAGCTTGCTTTGATTACTTTCCAAGGCAATCTGGAGCTATAACATGGGGCTGAACCCAAACTAATTAGCCCTGTTGAGAGCCACGCTATATTAGCTCAAGAATTAATGCAGTTACACAGCTTCTGGTCAGCTCAAAATATGGGCAGACTAAATGTGTGCATGCTTTAAACTCAGGAGCCAGGAGTTTGATCCCCCCAAAAAGTGTTATATAGACATACTTACATTTAAATTGTTTTGCCAGCCTTTCTGGGGAGAATGTGTGTGTATTGAGTACCATTACTATGAGACTGACATTCAGGGTAATTATTGCATGATAAAAAAGTGTATGGCAATATACTATACAACACAATTGCCCTATATTTTTGCAGTTGACTGAGTATATTTTGCTATAGAAACTTCCCTGAATACAACTGTTTCCCATTGCATAATCAGTAATTACTCTGTTAATTTGTTGACATTAACATATTAAAAATTTATATAAAAATAACATTTTTCTGTGAAATTACAATGCTGTGCATCCTGCCAGCTCCAAAACACAGTTTTTCACTTTACTAAAGAATCGCTACATTTTTTTTCTATAGTACCAGGAATAACTATGCAACACAATATAAACTTATTTGTAGGCATAACAGTGAGCTTGAAAACAACAAAGTAAATCTTTACTTGATTTAAATTAAGTTAGTTGCTAAATGATGTCTGGAGAAATAAAACATGAGCTCTGAACTTTTTGGTTATGAAATACTGAACTTTTAATCAGCTTGCTATATATGCCAGTAGTATCAATAACAGGTCAAGTAACATCTTACACACAAGAGCTTCTTTTGGTTAAAGGAAATTTTTCCTACATGATTTCCATAAAGAAATCCCAACTGTCAAGTCCATGCCCCTCTTGTCACGTGATGCCTTATGTTGTCTGCTCTACCTATTAGCTTTCCTTGTTTCAAGAGATTCCAGTGAAAATATAGCAGGAAATAAATGTTAGGTGGCAACTGTGGGGCTTCTAATCTAAAGAATCTTATTTTTAAGATGGAGTTTATATTTCACATTTTAAGTTATAGATAAATATACACATACAGATATTATATAAAACAGTGTTTTCCTTGTCTGTTTTTACCTTAACAATTTGATAAATTCTGACTTAATGATGAACAGTACATATTTAACATACCTTTGCCCTCATTAAGAGCACTCTCTTAATTTCTTATTTGTAGTTTTGGTGGTTCAGCCCCAGACAGTGGCTGAGCACCACACGCTGCTCACTCACAGCGGAGAAAGAGGCAGAGCCTCCATGGGTTGGGATAAGGACAGTTTATTGACAAAGCTCCACAAAAGTAGAACAACAACAGCCAATTACACACACACAGAGTGATAACACAGCATACCTTACCAACCTGATGATTACAGAGTGCTGCAGGACACAAAACCAACCCAAAACCCCAGCCACACTTGAACTGTCCTAGAGGTACCCCTACCCAACCAGACCCTTTTATGGGGGAGTGAAGTCAGGTGGTGTGGAAACAACTCACCTGGGCTATTCAGCTCAACTGGGCTGACTGCTTGGGGAGATTGACTTTGGCCTAGCCAGAACCAGGACAGTAATGCAATAGAAATAACAGTGCAGATGTATTTTTTCATTGTTTTTGTCATGAACTGCATTGTAATGTCTTACTGAGACATGAAACTTAGAATAATTAAGTTTTTCTTATTATTATTCCATAATCCTAGTGTGCTATTTCCACTACAATGGTAATCATCCTTTTTGTTAGCTGTCATTAATAAATGAACTACTGATTAAATGTGGTTTTCTATTATAAACATGTTTGCCTATGTAGATTATCCTTTTATATCCCTGTAGTTCTCCTTTCTGTGTTAACAAAATTCACTCTAATTGAAATTTCTTACTTCTACTCTTTGCCATATTTTCAAGGCTGACATTTCTCATAAGTGCTGACAAACGGCCTTTAAAGTAAGAGACAATCGCCAGATACATTGGTGGCACTTTGTAGAAGTGGGTAAGGAGGACCCATATTTGTTGGAACATGTGGCTGTCACTGGTATATCCAGCTTTCCAGGAAAAGTTGAGGTTGTTTTTTGTCTTACAATGATGATTAGAATTAGGTATGTAATGAACTAAATCCAAAGATCCAGTACCATACTAGTTGTACTGATGTACTGTAATACTTCAGACCCATATCTAAGCTTGTGCTGACAGAGCAAACAGCAATGCTGGGGGGGTGAGCAGATGTGTCAGGTGCTGCTGACACTGGTGTTGCTACCCAGGTAGAGAAACTGCAAGCCCACAATGTGGTGGGGAGCAGAAATCAGTGGTAACTGAAAAGAGACAGAGCGGGAGAAGTGGTGAAAGGAGCAGGGTGGTGTGTGTCTTGTAGTCATGAAAATCAGGAAAAGATTCCAATGGAAATGGTCTTCAGAGTGCCACAGCTGAAAACACCTTTTGCTATTACAGTTTCTCCGGCTGCTGAGAAAAGGATTGAAGGATCAGCAGAATAACAGATCTTTTCTTTACAGGTTTTTTCCCCATATAGCAAACAGTACTGGGTGATGTAAAAGATTTTAGTTCCCTTTTCTACAAATTTCACCTGTTTCTAAACAGATAAACTATATTTATATTTTGTCAGAGGAAATGAATGTACTAGTCCAGAAAGCCACAGTTCTTTGTGATGTAGTGTCTAGGAAAGCTTGAGAACTTTGTCACACAGTTGTAGAATGTATTTTGACATTATTGAGAATATGATGTAGGTGCATCACTTCAGGTTATAATTGCCTGGCCTATGAACTCAGTCCCAGCTTCATTTCCAAACCTGGACTTCCTGCTCGGTGATAAATCACGCTGAGCTAATACTGATCTTCTGTTGTGTGGGATCTTCTGCTTGATCTGGATGCTTTAACTATTGACACCTTGAGAAAAATTTACCATGCAGTTGTGTGTGTATGCCTACTCTTGATTTTTGCACAGAATCTTCTTTCTGTTGGGCCCTGATCAATTAGAAGATCTGACTGAGTCAGACTGAAGACTCATCTGTCCCAGCATCCCATCTTTGACAGTGGCCAACAGCATGTGCCTATGGAAGAAGAGTAAAATGTAGCAAAGGTGCAATCTAATGACATGCCAAGTATACTATTTCAGTTTTCAGCATTTGGTACTTGAAGGACTTGTATTTTTTTGTTGTAGAGCTTTCTATCACTGGATTTATTAAGGTGTTCACTTTTTACCTCTGTATTCTTCCAATTCCTGCTTTTCTTGATACTCAGAAAAGGAATAACCTAACCAGAGAGAGTGAGATAAGAGATCTAGGCCCACAACACTTGCTCTCAAACTGGGCTTCCTTGGAAGACCAAGTTCACTCATGCTTGCAGTATTGCTTTGCAACATACTCATTTCATAGCTATTCTGTCTTTGGTATTCTGTCACAGGAGAATATGCCATCAGGAAGTGCCTTATTCTTTCTTCATAATTCGGTGAGGTTCTGTGGATTGCCTCTTCCACTCCAAACAACAAAACACTTTTCATCAGTCTTTAACAGGGTGACAGTTTCTCCTGATAACCTTTGGCTGTTTGTGAACAGATACTGCTTATAAGCTCCTAGGTAATTTAGAGCTGCAAGAGAAGAACAAAGCCCATGTGTAACAATAGGCCCTTTTTGTTGTAAAAGTTACAAAATCTATGGCATTTCTTTTAGTAAGTGCCAGTAACAAGTTATCTTCATGGATTGCAGTAGTGCCTTCAGTTTCAGTGCCTGCTTGAGTGTGTCACAGTCTCTGTTGAGTCAAGGCTAATGTATTTAGATATGTGACTGGTATTTGTCCGTATTTATTCCCTATGAACTAATTCACTGGAAAAGATTACTTGCAGGGATATAATAGCTAGTCCTATAAAATAAGGGGGTATTTTTAATGGAAAGAGTCTTGACTGAGGAGGGAGACTTGACTTTCCAGGGAGACATAAACATGCAAGACAGTAACTCTGTAATAGTGTAAGACTATAGAAAACAATTTAAAAAACCCCAAACAGTGTAAGAACAATGTTCTGTGAGGAGAAAGAAAATGTTGGCATCAAGTGATAATAGTGAAAAGTTATAATTTCAGCAATGAGAGCTGAGTTTTTCCATTCTTATTTTCTCTGTGTAACACCCATACTCCATAAGCACTTCCTCTTTAGGGTAATGGGAGTCATTTAGCAAACTTCTGTAGACCCTGAATTAGGGGTTGCATGTATAAATGTAGCAAGACATGCCCTGAGGTTACTTTCCAGCTTTTGTTTTTCAGTTTTTCAGTTTCATTTTTATTTTCTCTAGTTACTATAGAACTCAAAATTATGTCACATGTATCAGTTGTTATTTTGTGTTTATCAGTTCATAAAGTAAAATATTTTAAAATCAAATTCTATGCAATGCTAAGGCATTTTTTATGCCATTTTTTCCTCTCAACTGAGGTGGCAATTCATAACCATTGCAATGACTGTGTGTGACCTCTTTTTACGCTCTGCAAATCAAGAGTTAATTCTATTGAAGTTACTGCACTTACATCAGGTGTAAATGTTTTAAGTGAGGAAGAGAAAAAACCCTAGAAAATCCTTCCTGGAGCAGGCTAATGAATATTCAGAAGGCACAACTGATTAATATGCTTCTAACCTAATGTGCTGTCCTGTAAGAGCTTGAAAAACAATAGGTCTAAAATGACACTGTTTGACACCCACTCTGTCTCTGGACACCTGGCAGTTTTATTCTTATAAAGGTGAGGACTCGGTGGATAAAGCTCTGGCCTTTGATCTTCAGATCCACAGTTTAAGAGACAAGGCTGCAAGTTTGGTCATTTGAGCTTAGTCCCAAGTGAACAGTCCACATCACAAAATGATTATACATAATTTGTTACTATTGGCAGTATCTGTTCAGGAAAGGCCAAGGACTGAGCTAGCATGAAGAATGAATTAGCTCTTACCTTTTACATTTTATTTCCTACCTCTTTACTGTTGTAATTTTATTATCCTGTCTCTAAAACATTCAGGGGATGAAATTATCATTCATTATAAGTACTAATACATCTTGAAGATGAACTAAAATGGTTAAATTTTTTTTTTTTTATGTAGGTGCCCCGATCACTGAACATCCCCACCTATCCATGGGTGTTTAATATACACTCATCATTTCCGTGCCAAGAAGTCAGATATTTCTGAGTACTTTCCAAAGCTTGTACCATAAAAAAAATCCCATTTAAATTAAAGAGGAGAGACTGAGCTTTCCTAGCTCTCAGGCAGGCTTGCAGGTGCATTTAAATAGCATTAGTGTATAAAGCACTTCATGCTACAGTGTTCTGTTTTTATAAAATATTATTTCCAAAGGATTCTCAATATACATTATATCCTTCTTACAGTACTTGTGACAGGTATGTTTGATCAGCAAGCCTTCTTCATGTATTCACATCCACATTGGAAGCCAGATGTATCAGCCTATTCACAGGTATTCACTACAGGAAAATCCTTGGACTCCCATGCCTCTTGGGGCACTATACACACTTGAAAGGAATCTCAGTTAATGTTGCTTAATGTTTGTGTCAAAAAGAAGGACAAAGTAAGGTAAACTGAAAGCAGCCAGAGACAGAGCTGTTTGTGATTCTGGAAGACATCATTCTGAACAAAGAAAAATGTTTACGTCTAGAAGGTTAGTTTCACTAGGTCTGAATTCCAACAATGACATTTATGCAATTTGCACACACACTCAGAAATGTTTAGCTCTCTTAGAATTTGACTCCAGATCTTGCCCTTTGGGGTTATGCATCCTGGGAAAGCTTTGGACTGTAATTCTGCTATTCAATACAGTATCATGGTGGTGCAAAGAGACCAAGTGCTGAAAGCCAGCATACACCTCCAGAATCTTTCTGGTTCACAGTCTGCCAAAAACTTTTAGGGACAAAGTTCACAACTTCCATAGATTTTGCAGTTTTGCTCACATTCTTTTTTTTGTCTCTAAGAAGAGATGGTTGTGTCTCTAGGGTGGGCAAGTACAATCAAAGCCAAAACTAAGATGGCAAGCCTGGCAAGATTTTCATGCCCAGAAAAGGGCAACTTGGTAGATTAGGGAACAATTGGAAGAGGATGGGCAAGTGCTATCTGCTGACACCATAACGTACCTCCTGTAAGAAATACATGGCTATGAGTCATTTCAGAATCCTTTCGCCCTGGTGCCAGTGAAAAGTACTTCCCTTTCACTCTTCTGATAGGTCTCTTTCTAGCATAAGTGGCAAGTGAAAGTGCTTCCAACAGAAATAGTAATTTCTGTCTTT
>VZTU01028009.1:0-29619 GCA_013400835.1 Zapornia atra
CCCCTGCCTCCAGCCTGCACTACGCTGGCAAAGGATTTAGCCTGAGACCTACTCCATCAACTCTTCTTCCTCCAGATGTTTCATGGAGCAAAGCTGCTCCATAGTGAAAGAAATGCCTTTAAAAGGAAGGGCCAGATGAACCTGAGTAACCAGCTCATCAGCAGACTCTCTGCCCGTGCCTCTGCTTTTTCCTTCCCCAGGTATGCAGCTTCTCAGGAGGTACTAAAAATAAACCTAGAGCAGGAAAAAAAATGTATATAAATCACCAACATCTAACTCAGCACTTAGAAGATGAAAAGAGCCCTGACTCAACTCAGCAGTACTCAGAGACCTGAGGATATTCAGGCTACACAGATCCCAGAGCAGCGCTAGGGTGTGGAGTTGGGAATCACACAGCAGGCAGTGGTGTCCACAGAACAGCACACTGCATCATGCAGGTCCAGACACCCCAGGTAACACCTCCAGCTCTCTCTCTTCCCAGTTCTTTATGCAAAATCCAAAAGATTAGTTTGAGCTTGTTGTGACAACCCACTTCTCCAAAAAAAGTCAGTACATAAATTCAAGGTATTTACTGCATTTGTTCTTTAAATTATGTACTTTGATCTCCACCCTGATAACAAGCAAGTAATTGAGGCTAGCCTAAAGCACAGCAGCAGCGTCTTATTCTGTAGCACGGCTCAGGAAGCCAGCAGCTCCCTGTATTTGGCATCCCTGCACCCCTAAGTATTGAACAGAGAACACAGCAGTCCTGTTCCAGGCTAGGGAGAGCCCAGGGGGAGAGACTCCAGCTCCTGCACCCCTGGCTCCAGCACACAGCTCCCCCAAACTCTGCACACAACACATCTTTTTTCATTTTTTTCTTAAAAAAAAAAAAAACCCAATTTAATTATATAATTATTTTTAAATGCAACTTGTTAAAACACAAGGAAGGGAAGCTCAGCCTTGACTTCAACACAAGTCAAACACCACAAAAGGGAGAGGGCAGACCCCTTGGTGGCTCACTGGAGGAGGAATATGGTTTGGACTGTCCAACAGGCAGATGCTCCTGGGGGTCTGGGGCAGCCTTCACAGAACAGGAGCTGGAAGGAAACTCAGTGTTATTCCTCCAAAAAGAAAAAGTAAACAGGCACTAAATCACAAGTTTAAGCCATGGGGAGTGTAAGTTTGCCTGTTCATGGGCTCAGATCCACAGATGTCTGGGCAGGGAAGGCTCCCACCACTCAGGAGTCTGGGGAGTAAGCGAAGCCCTGAGCACGGCTGCTCTGAGCACGGCTGCTCTGAGCATTGCTCTGCAGCGTGACTCTCTCTACAGTCATCCAGAACTCTTCCCATTCAATGCACACTTGATCATTTAGAGGATGAATTTGGCAAGCCCCAAACTCCTCTCCATCCCCATAAATTCACTGCTGTGCTTTACACTGGACTAGGAACTCAAAGACAAGACTGCCTCTCATGATGATGATATAGAGATGCCCTCAATCTCCTCTTGGTAAGGAAATTGTCCTGTTCCCATCACTGTAATAGCTGGTTGTCACATTTATCCTCATTTGCATTCATCTTCCTGACCATGGGGAACCAGAACTTTGTACCAAAGCAGCCAAGATCCTCCAGTGCTTCCTGTCCCATCACAGTCCTCTCTTCTACCCAGGAAGCCACCTAATGTGCTGTCCATATATCTCCTCAGGGTATTCCTCATACTTGCTCCAACATCAGTGTTAGAGGGAAGCTCAGCCCACACCTGATCCTCAGTGAACTCCTTCCACAGCCACCCTGACCTTGGCTAATCCTCCTTGAGCTGATCTCCATTTGGGGTTTTGGGGTGTATGCCTCCACGTGACACCGTGTCCAACACCTTCAGAAATCTGGAGAGTCAAGACCCAAAGTGTTTCCCTCACCTGCAAAATCACCTTTCCCACTGAGCAACCAGGATAACCCGATTTCATCTTGCATTTAATTATGTAATAAAGTAATAATCTGATAGGCAACTCTTTGCCTTTCACCTTAACAGAGGCTGTGATGGAGTTTGGTTGGCTCTGCTGAAGGTCTTAAGAAAACCAGAGAAGAGATGACAAGATGGAAGTGAAAAGCCAAGACATGTTCCATGGTTACTTTGCCCCTACAGCTTGATGGCCAAATGCAAAGTTCTGGGGCAAAGACAGATGACAAAGGAGAGTCTACAAAATACCTCTGGGGAAGGGGCAGGTGATGGTGGGATTCCTCACATCCCATATTAACCATGCAGGCAGGACAGGGCCTTGTATGTTTTCAATACCAGTGGCAGTCTGCAGTAGAGGAAATCTCCTGTTACAGGGATGTCTGGCAACCCTGCCTCGTGGAGCTCTGTGGGAGCTGGCCTGGAGCCTGAACTCCTCTGCTGCTTCCAACTGGTGTCACACACAGTGAGAGCACACCGGCCAGACCTGAGGGCACCGATGCTGAAGCCTCAGCCTGAAAATGGTGGGTAAGGTCTACTGCAGCCCTGCAGCTGCACCCAAACCTATATTAAAGCTCCAGAGAAGAGGAGGAGGCTCCCGGGCTCATGTAGCATGTGGGAGAAGCTCTTTATGAGTCCAGCAGCTGAGGAGGAAAAAACTGTGGCAAGAAACTCCAGCTGGGCCAAGCCAAGCACCTCCTTAGAGCCCCAAGCAGGTAGTTCACAACAGGAACCAGCACGTTGAGAAAGGACAGGGAGCGTCAGGCTGCCCAAGCAGGGGATCTCTTCCAGCTGGCTGCATAAATCACCCTGGTCAGGCCCCTGCTGCTGTGTGCTAACGCTCCGAGCCATTT
Organism: Zapornia atra; assembly: GCA_013400835.1. Classification (NCBI taxonomy): domain Eukaryota; kingdom Metazoa; phylum Chordata; class Aves; order Gruiformes; family Rallidae; genus Zapornia; species Zapornia atra. The sequence goes on from VZTU01028009.1 coordinate 2,788, forward strand.
CATCAACCTCCTTCTCTTGTGTTGAGCAAAACAACATTAGCACAGTGTAGTGACATCATACCAAGGTGATGCCTCTGCCCACAATCACCTCCGGTGAGGTTCCTGGAGTCCCACTGGAGAGGCTTGCTCTGGGAGGCTAACAGAGCTGTCTGGGCAAGCTGATGGTCTGTACTGCAGATCCCTCTCCAGGCTTGCTTAGGATCCCTGCTATTAGCAAGAGCAGTACAGGGATGTTTTCATAAGGCAAGGGAAGAGCTGGATTAAAAGAGGGAAAAGTCTCTGATCTTCTCTGAGCACAGCACGTGGCATGACTTGCTCTTGCACAGAGAGCTGCCTGCAACCACTGCAGCCACCCATCTGCCAGGACAGCACGGCGATTCAGGGGATTAAGAGGTGTTGATATGATGTGGAAATACATGCAGCTGTTACAGATGTGGGCAGCTTCTCAGGGCAGGGGGGCAGTGGTGCTCAGTGCAAACAGTTGCACTTGCAGTGTCGGCTGGGGCTGATGCTCCACGCTGTGCACCAGCTGCCCGCCTGCATCACAGCATCCTGAACTGGGGGTGCTGAAGGGAGACTGCAGGTGGGCTGTCCTGGTGTGCACATGTCCCCTCCAAGGAACAGAAAGGATCATAATTAATTGCTGGTGGGATAATGAGTGAGGAGGAAAGGTGGAAGCTGCTTTCAAGGTACTCTAGTGGAACACTTAAGGGACCAGGCTCATAGCTCTCTGGCTGAGAAAATACAGAGCAAACTGGTAGAGGATATTTAAACCAGAGCTTCTTCCCTTTTCTGAGCTCTTTCAAGAAACAAGATATGAACCAAACAACTTCAAGAACATGAGTTGCCTCAAAGGGAGACAGGAGGGACCATCACACAGCAGCATCCTGGCAGGACAGGCTTTCTGGGCAGCCCCTGTGCTGGCTCTTGCACCGGGGATGCTCTTTACTCTTACCAACTGAAGTTCCCAGTGGGCAGTGGGTGTTAGCAGCTGGCACTGCTACAAGTCCCATCTCACAGCTGTACTGTAAGAAAGAGCACGGGTGGGCTTGTGCCATGCCCCACAGCCCCAGATGGGCAGAGCTGGGCAGCCAGGATATCCAGGGAGGAACTGTCTGGGCAGCCACTGCTGAGAGAGAGAAGCCAGTCCCACAGGTGGAAGGATGGATGCTGAGCACTGAAATGCAAGACACATGCAATCACCCAGGGACAAGCCCCCCACTTCTCAGTGGACCCCACAGCCTGTTGAAAGTGGTGATTGCAAACAGATTGGGCTTTTAGTTACTCCAATGCAAGCACAGGGTCAGCCCATGGCAGCCAGTTTAGTTTCTCAGAGTTCCCCCAACATAAGAGAGCAGGATTTGTGCTGTGCCCCTGCCCCAGCCACCAGCTTGGGTGTGAAGGGGGCTGCAGAGCAGCGGCCAGCAGCCCCAGCCCAGCAGGACAGGTCCCAGGAGTGACCCTGCCAGCCCAGAACAAGGAATGGAAGGGAAAAACCAGCCTCAAGCTGCAGTGATTCAGCAGCAGTTCTGGGGAAGAGACACCTGAACCCAAGAAGCCTTGAGGGGAATTCTTGTGGGCGTGGGGAGGCATGCCCAGTGCCCCTCTGCTGCGCTCAGGGGCCAAGAAAAACATTTGCAATGAAGAGAGGTGCTGTGACAGTCACACACACCTGCAGACCCCACTGTGCACAGCCCTGCTCTCCCCAGGGAGCCCTGCCACCTCCCAGCCGGCAGCCCAGGCTCAGCTCTCCTCCCTGGTGTTTTTAAAGAGCTCGACCTGGCAGATGAAGGTCCTTTGGGAGCCTGCAGCACCTCAAAACCCTCCAGCCTCTCTAAGCAGTAATTTCCACCAATTACAGTTGCACTCCTCACTCCCTTTTCTACCACGATACCCTTATCACTCCTTTTCAGGGCTCTGATAGTCTGTCCTGCTTCCAGAGTCCCCTCTCAGCTCTCCCCTCACGCTCTATACCCCACTGACACCCCGAGGCAGTGGGGCTCCACATCCTCAGTCTCCCTGACCATACTGTTCCTCTCATTCCCAACCCTACCATTTGCCATCACCTTGCAGAAACTTCTCTGTTCCTCAAAGATCCCCCCTCATCCCCAAACAAATCCACCTCTCCCCATACCAACCACTTCATCACTTGATGACCAAAAGTTATTTCAACCAGAATCAAAACCAAACCCAGACAATACCTCCAAACACCCACTCAGACCTCCAGGTAGGCTTTTCTCAGCTCTATCAACTTTCTGTCTTGAAACAATGCTGGCAGAAACTCCTATCTACAATTTTTAAGATAACAAAGCTACTTCACAGTGACTCAGCCACTTATTTTTCAGGTGATAAGCCCTGAGCATCCGCACATCCCTCCCCACATCCTGCAAACAGCGACGGTAAACGCACACCTAGTCACCACCACCAAGAAAACCCAGCAAGCCCTGCTGTGCTAAGGCAGGGCTGAGACAGCAGCTGGTGCTCAGAGAGCTTTGTGAGAAGATGGGCAGAACTGCACCCTCCAAACTCCACATCCACCCAGCGCCCTGCAGTGCGCGCCACGGCTGTGTCAATGCTTCCTCCTCCTCCTCCTCCTCTCAGTTTCTCTACTGTTTAAATAACTCTTACTCATTTTCACAGGCATCACACGAGTTGAGAGTGAAACCCCAGCGTCAGGCAGGTTTCAAGGTCTCTCTATACCAAACATAATCTGGGATGAGAAAACCGAAGGCAAGAAAATTTCTCACCTGTTGAGCTACCCTTAAGTCAGGGCTTTGGGGACTATGGCTATGGAAGGGGAAGGAAGGCAAAAGGAATCAGGCAGCAAGGCAGCCCCATTCATAGAATCATAGGGGTTGGAAGGGACCCCTAGCACCCATCAGGGCCAACCCCCTGCCAAAGCAGGGTCCCTAGGACAGGGCACACAGCGCGGTGTCCAGACGGGGCTGGAATCTCTCCAGAGAAGGAGACTCCACGCCCCCTGGGCAGCCTGTCCCAGGGCTCCCTCACCCTCACTGGGGAAAAGTTCTTCCCCACGTTGCTGTGGAACTTCCTCTGCTCTGACTTGCAGCCATTGCCCCCCGTCCTGTCCCCACAGACACTGAGAAGTGGCTGGCCATTCGCCCTGCATCCCATCCTTCAGAGATTGATAGACATTAATAAGGTCCCCCCTGAGTCGTCTTCTCTCCAGGCTGAACAGCCCCAGCTCACCCAGCCTTTCCTCACAGGGGTGATGCTCCAGGCCCTTCAGCATCTCCATAGCTCCTCTGGACTCTCTCCAGGAGACCCCTGGCTGTTGGATCCCAGGGAGCCCAGAGGGGTGAAAGTTTCTCTCTCCCATATTTCATTTGCCAGATATCCCAGGCAGCCCCACCCCAGGCAGGGAGCAGCCAGCATCCGCTGCTGAAGGAGCCCTGCTGCCCAGCAAGCCAGCCCTACGGCTTGCAGGCACAAAGCCAGGCAAGGGGCTCCACGAAGCTAAACAGGGAGGGAAAGGAGGAAAACCAAAAAACCCAGCCACCCCCCTTCCACCCCAACACCCCTGAATGAACAGCAGCACTCTGCATGCACCTTTCATAGAAACCCCTCTGTATCACTAGTGTGCAACTGTATTTTTATCCTGTGGCTTTCTGGTTTTGCAGACACATTCCAGCACGAAACCAGAGACAATGTGCACCACTGAGCAGCAGAGTTTATTTTAAGGGATGTAACATTTTCCTGAGAGGATGCTCTATTTGCATCTGCTGCAGGAAGCAGTAACATGGCAGGTGTGTTTCCATGTAACCCAGAGACACAAAACAAAATGCACAATGCAAAGCCAAACGCTTTTGTCTTGAAAATCTCTGCTCAGTGCACTGAAAAATACAGAGAAAAAAAAAGAAAAATGAAAGAGAAGGAGGGAGAGGGGTTTTCCCCAGGGCCTGTTTTCTAAATTATTAGCCCTGCCGATGCTCAGGACCTCTTTGCCAAGAAGGAGATCCGTGCCCACTGGCAGGAGATGGCAGCAGTTGCAGCCTGAACCACTGCTCTGCATTTGCATACATGTAAAACTTGTAATTGCTGCTGAACATGCTGTACCTTGCAGGGAGTGTGTGCTCCCTTCAGCAAGGAGCTTTGGGTGAGGCCTCACTCAGGAGTGTATACTGGGGGTAATTTGGGGGACAGAGAAAATAACTGTGGTTTTTATATTAAATGTATTTAACCATAGAATCCCAGGGGTGGGAAAGGCCCTCCAGAGCCCATGGGGTCCAACCCCCTGCCAAAGCAGGGTCCCTAGGACAGGGCACACAGGGCGGTGTCCAGACGGGGCTGGAATCTCTCCAGAGAAGGAGACTCCACACCCCCTGGGCAGCCTGTCCCAGGGCTCCCTCACCCTCACTGGGGAAAAGTTCTTCCCCAGCTTGCTGGGGAACTTCCTCTGCTCTGACTTGCAGCCATTGCCCCTTGTCCTGTCCCCACAGACACTGAGAAGGGGCTGGCCATTCCCCCTGCATCCCATCCTTCAGATACTGATAGACATTAATAAGGTCCCCCCTGAGTCTTCTTCTCTCCAGGCTGAACAGCCCCAGCTCACCCAGCCTTTCCTCACAGGGGAGATGCTCCAGGCCCTTCAGCATCTCCGTAGCTCCTCTGGACTCTCTCCAGGAGATCCCTGTCTGTTTGATCCCAGGGAGCCCAGCACTGGACACAACACTCCAGGTGGGGCCTGCCCAGGGCAGAGCAGAGGGGGAGGATCCCCTCCTGTGACCTGCTGNTATTTTTATAAATATACATATATATATAAAGCCCTACTTGGTTTGAATACAGCTTCTTTATGCCACAACTTCTCCAGCACACCACATCAACTCAACTTGCCCTTGCAACAAGCCTGTTGCTGTTATTTCCTCTGCACATCTAGCCTGCCCCCCCCCCAGCACAAAAGTACAGTGAACTTTCTGGGTGTTACAGCAAGGAATTAAAGAGTCTTGGTCCCCTTTATTCCAGCTTTATACTTTGTGGAAAGGGATGGGGTTTACCCTTTGTATAAGGCAACACACACCGTGCACCTGCTTGGGCAGGTTGTTACTTTATTTTGCAGAGGGAAATGAGGAAAATCATGATAAATGGAGAATGACACCCAGAGACAGCAAGAGGCATTTAAAAGAGAAGGTTTGGGTTTGGTGTGTCGTTTTAAAGTGCTGTTACTGCACTGAAAATCAGTGTCACAAAAAGGAAAGGTGAGAGCTGAGTGCAGGGCCAGGAGCACCATGGTGTTTGCAGGAACAAGCAAGAGTGTGTAGTGTTGTATTATACAGGCTGGTGGGCCAGCAAGGATGAGAATGCAAGCACTGGCTGATCATGGGCTTAGAAAAGGTTGCTCAGGAAATACAACAATTTTCTGTGGATATTGGTGTTCTAATGAAAATCCAAGTTGAAAGTGCATTTATGGACTAATGCAAAGGAGAAAAAGAGCAACATCTTTCAGTTGGAAGACACTGTTTGCAGGAAAAGGAACTACATCTTCCCTGTACTCTAGAAAACACTCCAAGGCAGCCTGTGGGTCTTCCTGCTCTTCATACTTTTCCTTCTGCAGAGGACAATGCTCCACCTGCTCCGTCCTCCCACACAGGCATCTCCTCCCAAAGTGCCCCATTATCCATTACCTTGCAGCCCTTTCCTTTTCCACCCATTATGGCTCATGGTTTAAGTTTTACTTCATGGGAGAGAGGAGTTATCCATGGTTTAAGCTGGAGAGGGTCTGTGTTGAGAGGGGGGTCGGGCACTGGCACAGGCTCCCCAGGGAAGGGGTCCCAGCCCCGAGCTGGGCTGAGGGCAGGAAGCATCTGGACAATGTGCTCAGTGCAGCTCTGACTGGGCTGGGCTGTGTGGAGCCAGGAGCTGATGGATGGGCCTGATGGGTCCTTCCAAGCTCAGGAGAATCTGTGATTCTACAAATGACAAGGTGATGGCTGCACACCCAGGGACTGCTCCCATGTGGTTTACACGGCACAGGGATGCAGACAACATCCCCACAACCATCCCTGCAGCCTTACAGTGCTGAGGATACAACCAAGCTCCACCCACGTAAACCCTCCTTCCGAGGGAGGTGCTGTCTCACAGCAAAGCCACCCGGCAGAGGCAGGACCTTCCTTCATAGAATCATGGAATGGTCTGGGCTGGAAGGGACCCCAAGGGGCACAGAGCTCCAACCCCCTGCCACAGGCAGGGCCACCAACCTCCAGGCCTGGAGCTACACAAGGTTGCCCAGGGCCCCAGCCAACCTGGCCTTGAACACCCCCAAGGATGGGGCACCCACCCCCTCTCTGGGCAGCCTGTTCCAGCCCCTCACCACTCTCTCTGCAAAGAACTTCCCCCCAATCTCTCCTCTAACCCTTCCCTCCTCCAGCTTCACCCCATCCCCCTTGTCCTGCCAGTCTCTGCCCTTTAACAAGCTGATTCCCCTCCTGTTCCTCTGCTCCCTTCAGGGACTGGCAGGCTGCAGTGAGGTCCCCCCACAGCCTTCTCTTCTCTTCCTTCGTTAAACCTCGCTTAATTGCTGGCACAGTGGGAGGGATGCGGGTACCACCCAGGCAGTGAAGGCAAGGACTGGCTGAACACAGCCCTGCACGGGGTTCAATTTGCTTATTGGAAAATTAGAGAGAGAGAGAGAGAGGAGGGCAGCTCCTCTGGCATTGTATTACTGACAAATAATGTCACTCTGCCCTGCCTTACACAGTCAATAATTAAAAGATTGGAGGTACCTCCCTAAGGAAAGCAGGCAAAGGCAGACCTGGGAGAGGACAAGGCACTTCCACTGTGCCAAAAAAGACAGGGTATCATTTCATTTGGTGTACAGGGAGTTCTTCCTACAATATATTTTTGTGTTGCAGAACAGCAGAGAGCCCAGAGAGGATTAAATTCCAGTTAGAGGCACTAGGAGCAAGAACTGAAGCGACAGCTCGTGCCCTGCCTGCATGGCTGGGTTATGGGAACCTTTGGGTTAAAGACACCAGCTGCAAGGGTGGGGTGCCAGTGCAGCCCCCAGCTCTGCACCCCACACGTACGATGGGCATAATCCCCCCCCCACTCCCCTGAGAGCACAGGGGTTACAAGGGGTGTCAGGGGTGAACAGGAAAGAGGACCCAAGCCCCATCTCTGTTCTCCAGCGACCCCACACCGTGTCTCCTTTGGGGAGGGGGAAACCAGGGGGTACCCTGCGAGGTGCAGCACTAAAGCCTGACCTGTTGTTTTACCAGCAAGTAACATCTATTCCATTTTCCTCCTGGTTTTTCTTTCTTTTTCAGGCTTCTTGGACCCACTACCACACAGAAGGTTTTTCTAACTTGCAGATGAGCAGCAGGTAACCCCCCTGGATCCCCTCCATCATGCTGACAGCACTGATACACTCCTGTGGCACCAGCAGCACTTTTCAATGCCATGACAAGTTTTGCCATGCAGTGCCACCCTGACATAACCTGTGCTGGCTGCCAGAGGCCACTCTGACATTCCACACCTCCCTGCACCCCCAAACCCTCCCAGCAGCAAACAGGACAGCAAGCTTTGGCAGTGCCCGTCAAGAGAGAGGAGCTGAAGAGAGCAGAGTCCAGGGCTGCAGAAAGGACATGAGGTAGGCAAGATGCAAGAGCAACTCAAGCCTCCACACTCTCTCAATTAGCTCATCACTGTGGCTCTGTGCAACGGGCTCACACACGTAGCTGCCCTCCCCATCTGCCTAATCCTCTTCCTGCTGCTGACATAGCCTGCTGCCACTTGCCTGTGTCCCTGGCTGCACTAAACAGTCCCCAGGACCTTCTTTGGTCCCCATGCTGCAAAGCACGATGCTCAGCAGAGTTACTCATCTGGCTTTTTGGGGGTCATGTATCCCTCCTTAGCCAAACCTCACAGTTCATCTAAACCCTCCCTGGCTCTGAGCCTGCAGATCTAAGGCAACTCCTGCATGTTGAGCTCCCTCATGACTGGAAGGGTGGTAATGGCTGTGGGCAGCAAATGAAGCCTAATGAAAGGAGCCAGGGAGGCTTGGAGCCTTTGTTGGGGTGCTGCAGTCCAGCCTAGCTGAAGACTAGTGGGAGCAATCCACAGGCAAAAGGGAGCATCCATGGCATGGTCCCAACCCTGCAAGGAGCCCACTATACAACCAACAATGCCACTGAGACATCACACCCCCTGGAGCATGGGCTTTAACTTGAACGTTCTTGGTTCAGGTTTGTGCATAACCTGATTGCACCTCAGTGGAGCTGAGGCTCATGTGGGTGGTTTCCAGCCTGAAAAGAACCCAGATTGCAGCAGGAACTGGAAGAAAGTAACCAAGCCACGTGCCAACTAACAGCCCTTGTCCTGCTTTGATGTCCCTGCTCACTGCACTAGATGGCATTTAAAGGTTCCTTCCAACCTAAAGCAATCTGTGATTCTATCACCCTCCCTGGGAAAACAGAAACTGAGGATTAGGCTAAGAGAGGAGAGGAGGCACTGACCCACCAGCTCAGCTTCTCCTGGAGACAGTGACAAACCCCTGAGGAAGCTGAACCAGGCCCATACCCAACTGCCATCCAGTCCTATGCAGAAGGAAATTCCCTCCTGATGCTCACAGCAAGTCATTTCACCTTGCTGCTGACCAGGTGAACCTCTGTTTTGCCACCCAAAACGCATCCCAGGGCAGCCCCTGGGACAGGAGTTCATCTAGGACCAGTGGGAGCATCCCCCCAGCTGCTGTTGGTGCATCTCCCATCTCACCTTTTCTCCTCCTACACCCTGTCTGAGCCATTTCCTTTCACCAGCTCAGCCCCTTAGTGACAGGGACATCTTTGTCCTGGTTTGAGGAGGTGCAGCCAGTTCCCCTTAAGACTTCAAACATTCACACCCCCCCCAAGCCTGCTCCTCTCCAGAGCAGGTAATGCTCTTTCCCCTCACATCAAATGCAAGCAGAGCGATTCTCCTCTTTGAAGTTATCAGCTGTAATCTCCAAGTTTGGCCTTATGTCCAAGCACACTTTAAAATAATTCATATTAATTATTCCCACTGCAATTAGGTTCACACACCAGCCTCCCTGCATAAAAATCTCCACCTAAATTCCTGACATGCCCAAACCTTCCAGTCATCTGTGCCCACTCGTTGTTCTCCTGCTCATCTCTGGCCCAGTAACGTAGGGGAATTGGTAGCTCTGCTAATTCCCCACATCCAAACACCAGCTAAACAGAATCCCAGGGGTTGGAAGGGGCCTCCAGAGCCCCTGGGGTCCACCCCCCTGCCAAAGCAGGGTCCCCAGGACAGGGCACACAGGGCGGTGTCCAGACGGGGCTGGAATCTCTCCAGAGAAGGAGACTCCACACCCCCTGGGCAGCCTGTCCCAGGGCTCCCTCACCCTCACTGGGGAAAAGTTCTTCCCCAGTTTGCTGGGGAACGTCCTATGCTCTGACTTGCAGCCATTGCCCCTTGTCCTGTCCCCACAGACACGGAGAAGGGGCTGGCCATTCCCCCTGCATCCCATCCTTCAGAGATTGATAGACATTAATAAGGTCCCCCCTGAGTCTTCTTCTCTCCAGGCTGAACAGCCCCAGCTCACCCAGCCTTTCCTCACAGGGGAGATGCTCCAGGCCCTTCAGCATCTCCATAGCTCCTCTGGGCTCTCTCCAGGAGATCCCTGTCTGTTTGATCCCAGGGAGCCCAGCACTGGACACAACACTCCAGGTGGGGCCTGCCCAGGGCAGAGCAGAGGGGGAGGATCCCCTCCTGTGACCTGCTGCCCACACTCCTCCTGATGCCCCCCAGGATCCCATTGTCTCTCTCAGCCCCAGGGCACACTGCTGGCTCATGGCCACCCTGTCACCCACCAGCACCCCCAGGTCCTTCTCCACAGAGCTCCTCTCCAGCAGGTCCCCCCCAGCCTGTCCTGATTCCAGCAGTTATGTGCCCACTTGTGACACAGGGTTTTAGACAGCTCTCCTGGTACACTGACTGAACACATCTGGCCTCTTAAAACCTGGCCAGCCAAAAGACACCCTTCTCCTCCTTACAGAGAGGAGACAAGGCAACAATGCCTCGTGCATCACACTAGCACAGCTTGCATTTTCAGTGTTCTCATCTTCTGAGCTGGCTGCCAGGATGAGCACCTGCACCCCCATCTCAAGAGCTTCCAGCCCTGTTGAAGCACTAACAGGTTACCCCATGTATTTATTATGGGGTTAACAACAGGCATCCCTGAGAAGCAGTGGGGTGCTCTGGCTGATACTGGGACCTGGAGGTACATCAGGGGGAAATGTTTCCCCCACAAGCCTAACAGGTATGGTGGCTTCCATCCTTTTGTGATGGCATCATCCCATGCCAGGAGGGACCTTCCTGAGAGCACGATGCACGGTGCTGTGGCAGTATCAGCTGGTTTTGCATAAAGTCACATTTGGGCTGCAAAGAGCCTTCAGCAAAGCTGTCAACAAGAGAAGGATGGAGTGGAGCAGGGATGCATCCTGCCAGAGTCTGGGCTACAGACACAGGGGTGTTTTCAGCCCCCAGCACCTCCCCAGGACACCCTGCTGCTGCTCCCAACACAGACCACACAGCTGCCAAGGTTTTATTATGGAAAAAAAAACAACCCAGGAATTCAAGCTGCCACTGGAAACCTCCTGCCCTCACGTGTCACTGCTCTGCAGATTCCTGCCCAGGCAGGCACAAGCCCTCAGCTCCACAGCTCACACCTTGCCCTCAGTCACACACACGTCTCCTCACGCCTGTGCCTGGGCACAGCCTGACAACCCTGCTCTGCTTTCTAAGAAGTCTGGAAGAAAACCCAAGCTGCTGACTAAGTCCCCAGACGAGCAAGGCTGAGGAGTTCCAGCAAGTTGCTGAGAGCTGAAAAGGCTCATTAATCCTCACCCAAATCTACAAATCCTTTGCTGCTACAAACGCCCTCCACAGCTCACTGTGCCCACCGAGTCACCACATTCAATAACACAGGTCTGTTCTTTACCAAGGAGCTTTAAGCCTCCTTCCCTATGCATTGCTCCTGCCCTCCACAGAAATACCTTGCCTGACACCCAGCTACAGGGAGCTGGGATGGCACAGCCAGGGACAGGGAGGGGATTGTCCCTCTCTGCTCTGCCCTCCTGAGGCCCCAGCTGGAGTCCTGTGTCCAGAGCGGGGGCCCAACACAAGGAAGATGTGGGGCTGTTGGAGAGGGGGCAGAGGAGCCACGGAGATGCTCAGAGGGCTGGAGCAGCTCCCCTAGGGAGAGAGGCTGAGGGAGCTGGGCTGGGTCAGCCTGGAGAAGAGAAGGCTGTGGGGGCACCTCACTGCAGCCTGCCAGTCCCTGAAGGGAGCAGAGGAACAGGAGGGGAATCAGCGTGTTAAAGGGCAGAGACTGGCAGGACAAGGGGGATGGAGGGAAGCTGGGGGGGGGAAGGGTTAGGGGAGAGATTGGGGGGAAGTTCTTTGCAGAGAGAGTGGTGAGGGGCTGGAACAGGCTGCCCAGAGAGGGGGTGGGTGCCCCATCCCTGGGGGTGTTCAAGGCCAGGTTGGCTGGGGCCCTGGGCAACCTTGTGTAGCTCCAGGCCTGGAGGTTGGTGGCCCTGCCTGTGGCAGGGGGGTTGGAGCTCTGTGACCCTTGGGGTTGGAGCCCTGTGACCTTTGGGGTCCCTTCCAACTCATACTATTGTATGATCCACCACCTCTTCACAGGGCAGAGCAACCCACAGGATGCCAAGACTGGCCTTGGATCAGAAAAGCCTTCAGGCACACGATTAGCAGCCCATTGCCCAGGATGGCCGTTAAGCACAGGCTCACAGGCAGGCACATGCTGAAGTGCTGGCCTGGATGGCCATGGCTGCTGAAGTCAGGGCCCTGTCCAAGGAAGAGGCAGTTGCTGGGTGGATTAACACCGACTTGTCTGTAGCACTGCAGCTTACAAATGTGTGGATAAACAGGGGGAAAAGGAAAACTGGAGACCTCTTGCCTCGGCCCCCTACACCAGGCAGCTGAGCTCTCTGCTACAGCCCCACAGACTCTGGATTAGCCTCTGCATCCCATAATGGCTGGCACAGAACCCAAGAACACTCATCACATGCCCAGTCCATTTGCATTCGTTCCCAGTTTCAGAGTCCTGCCTTGCAGCATGGTGTCCCCCAGCAAAGCAAAGGGGGGGTGTGTGGGGTGCCAGAAGCCCTGGGGTGACACAGGAGCACCACCCTGGCCCTGTGAGAACCATTTAATCCTTGCCTCATCGCTGCTGGGTGGCTATTCCTGTCTCCAGCAGTGGAACAAGCAGCTTATTTCTGTTTCCTCTCCAGGATGCAGTGACAAGAATGGTCCAAGCCCTGTGCCCTTGTGGTGGTTTGACCCTGGCTGGAGGCCAGACGCCCACCAAAGCCACTCTACCACTGCCCTTTTCCACTGGACAGGAGAGAAAATAGCTATTGAGAGGCTTAGGAGTTGAGATAAGGACAGGGAGAGATCATTCTGCAATTAGCATCAAGGGTGAAACAGACTCAACACAGAGTAAGGGAAAGAAAACTCACTAGTTTATGGCACTGCCCTGCACCCCCAGTGACACCAGAGTCAGGGGATGGGAAGTGTGACCAGATCTCCAAGCCCCTTCCCCCACTCCTCCCTCTCAGCAGGCTGCACTTGCCTCAGGAGCTCGCTCCCTTCTTCCCCCCCTGTGGCAGGGACTGGGGCAATGGGGCTTTGGGAAGTTCCTCATGAGTTGTTTTCCTTCCTAGTCGGGGGGAGGGAGGTACCTTCCTCACCCCCTTCCCTTGCTGCACCGTGGGGTCCCACCCAGGGCAGACAGTGCTGCTCCATGAGCTGCCCCACCCTGAGTCCTTCCCCACAGGGCTTCAGCTCTTCCCCAGCTGCCCCAGCGTGGGTCACTGCTATGGGTGCAGTCATCAATCACAGGATGTCTCTCAGTCCCTCCGGCCCCCCCAGACTGCTCCAGCCTGCTCCCCCACGGGCTGTAGATGGGATTTCTGTTCCCCATCATCTTCCATGGGCTGTGGGGGGACACCTGCTCCACTACAGGTTTCTCCATGGGCTGGAGGGCCATCATTCTCTCCAGCACCTGGGGCGCCTCCTCCCCACCCCTGGTGCCAGCAGAGCTTGTTACATCTTCTCACTCCTTCTCTGGGGGCACAAAGCAGCTGTTTGCTTTTTCCTTTCCTCCTCATGTGATTCCCAGAGGCACTATGACCATCGCTGATGGGCTCAGCCTTGGTCAGCAGCAGGTCCGTGCTTGAGCCATCTGGTGTTTGCTCCTCAGGTCTACAGAGAGCTTCTGGCTGCTTTTTGCAAAAGCCCCCCCCCTTGCAGTCCCCCTCCTCCACCAGAACCCAGCAATGCAAATCTACAGCAGCCCTGCAGACCCCTTTGCCCAGGCTCAGCCCATCAGCACCCCCAGGTTTCCATTACATGATGCACAGTGGGGATCTCTGCAACTGGGTACCCAGACCTAATACCTGTCAGAGGGAACTGGAAACATCACAGGGGAAGGAAAGAAAGCTCTTCCCCTTGATTTTCCATTAATATTGGCTTTAGGAAGTGTTTTTACCTAATATTTCTGTTCCTAGTCCAGACCACAGCATGGGGAGATGCGAGTGTAAGAGGTTCTGTACCTGACCCAGCTGCCACATTCTTGCTCTGAGCCTGCACCCAGAGGCATGTTGGGCTCACAGCACCCCGGGCTCACAGCACCCCAGGCTCACAGCACCCCAGGCTCACAGCACCCCAGGCTCACAGCACCCTGGAGCTTGCAGCAAACAGAGGGTAAATAAAACAAAACACAAGGGAAAAATGGCCATGCTGAGCAAAATAACTCATTGCACCAGGTTGTGGGTAGTGAGGAAGCCAGCACTTTGGGGGTTTTCACAGGAGGGAACAAATGCACCCCAAAACCAGCACTCACCCCTGCCCAGCTCAGCAGCAGGAGGAGGAGGAACAGCTCTGAGCACGCTGCATCTCATCTGAGAGGACGAGGGCACGGAGGGGGTAGGTGCAAAGGTGCACAGGCTCTGCAGGGAGCAAACCCAGTCCTCACCCCCAGGTAAGAGATGGGGGAAGAGAGAAAGGAAAGGAAAATCAAATTTAAGAGGCTGCTCTGCTCTCTGCCTTGATTCAGCTGTGGTTTACCCAGCTGCAATGTGTTTACATTTCTAGCAAACTTAATCCTGAACTCCTTGGACTGTGTATTCTAAGACAGGAATGGAACTTTACTAATGATGTACTAGAGAACTGCACCCATGGGGAGCTCAAGGAGCCAGGCTTGGACCAAAGTACCCAGCACTGTTAGCCCCCCTGAAGTTCCTGGAGGAATTTATATGTTGGGTTTTGTTGGTTTAGGTATTTAAAAAAATAGGTGTTTTGTAAAACCCCTGATTTTTCCACCAGATATTCTCAGAGATGCTAAGGTAGCATGCAGGTTTCTTGCTCTGAGTATGAATGATGCTATCTACAAAAGAATTCAAAGCTTGGCAAGCTGAAAGAAAGCAATTCACCTTCAAGCAAGCATTCACCTACTATCCCTATGAATAATAAATACATTAATTTATTAAGTGAATAAAATGCAGGAGACCAGAACTTATTAGCAGCTGCAGTGTGAATAACCCAGGTTAGCGATCTAACACCCGAGCCTGGGGAAGCAGCCATGCCTCCACACAGGAAACTGAAACTTCCTTCTTAGTTTTCAAAAGTTTCTTGCAAGTTAAAGCAGCCCTCATATGTGAAAGCCCTGAAACATTTGTAATGTCAGAGATCTGCGTGCATCTGTTTTGCTGAGAAGTGGGACAGATGGAAAAGCAAATATTGCCCATGGCAGAGCCTGTGAAGCGGGTGGATGGAGATACCAGGTTTGCTCCAAGGCTGTCTTCCCTAAGAACCATCATGTTCTCATCTCCAGTTGATCTGGAGTATTATTGCAATCATAGACTGGGCTGGGTTGGAAGGGACCCCAAGGGTCACAGAGCTCCAACCCCCTGCCACAGGCAGGGACACCAACCTCCAGGCCTGGAGCTACACAAGGTTGCCCAGGGCCCCATCCAACCTGGCCTTGAACACCCCCAGGGATGGGGCACCCACCCCCTCTCTGGGCAGCCTGTTCCAGCCCCTCACCACTCTCTCTGCACAGAACTTCCCCCCAGTCTCTCCTCTAACCCTTCCCTCCTCCAGCTTCACTCCATCCCCCTTGTCCTGCCAGTCTCTGCCCTTTAACAAGCTGATTCCCCTCCTGTTCCTCTGCTCCCTTCAGGGACTGGCAGGCTGCAGTGAGGTCCCCCCACAGCCTTCTCTTCTCCAGGCTGACCCAGCCCAGCTCCCTCAGCCTCAATACTCCACTACAGACAGTAACTGAGAGCTGAGGGTTAACCCTGCTTTGCATGCACTGCCACAGCACCCCACCTGCCCCAATACCAAGGCCCTGGGCTGCGGCGCTCACCCGAAAGATAAACATCCCTCTGCTTGGCCAAACCAGAGAGGGCACGAGTGGGACCAGAGCCAAGTCACAGCCCAACCTGCCAAAAGGCTGCTTGGTGCCCCAGGGGCTGCAGCTCAGGTCGAGGGGAGTGGAAACGACTCAGGGGTACAAATGGCACCCCAGAGTCCAGCGGGAGGGAAACGCATCGCCTCCTTCTCTCAGCTGAGGGTTGGAGTGGGAAGCGTCCCTGACGGTGTCTTCTGCTGGCTGTGGAGTTGTTAATGGTGTGTCTCCTAAAGAAAGCCTTCCTGAGGCTGCTGCTCCTTCAGCTTTCAGAAAAGCTCTAAGCAAAAGGAAATAGCTCAGCCTTTCAGGGCTGGCTGGGGTGGAAGTGAAACTCCATCTAATTTAATCTAGGAAAAAACCCCAAATCCCCCAACTCTTTGAGCCTGAATTGCTTATGATTTTCCCTTGCTAAATGAAGGATGCAGTAGCAAGGAGCAGGCAATAAGAAGAGAAGGTCAAAATTCACCTAAGTCACAGTCTGGACTCATTCCTGTGTTTATGTACATTTTTAAAGATGTTTAATTAAGCTACCACATCTTAGGAAGGGAATTTCAAAGCTATATAAGCAATTACAAGAATCCAGACTGCAAAGGGCAGTTTGGGCACTCATGGTTCTTTGAAAATCCTCAACTGGTGTAAGAGAATTCATTTTCTTCTGCAAATTAGGTACATATTTAGCCAAAAGAACCCAGGGCCATGTACAGAAGTTCCAGATGATCACAACCTAAGCACGAGGACAGAGCTGAGGTTACAGATCCTGGTTTTACTGCAGTGTTCCCATGTCAAAGTGTCAAGTATCCCAAGTGCAAAAATCAGAAGATAAAAATCAGGGCACCTTCCAGTAGAGTCACTGGGCAGAGTCACCCAGGGGTGACCAACCTGCCCACACAATCAACCAACCAACCAAATCTGAGACTGGCCAAATTCTTTCACTAAAGCTTTAGATCTGTTTAAGGTATTTAAGATAATCTAAGTCCTTCTATTGGCACAAGCTGTTTAAAATGATCTAAGGCTTTAGATTGGTTTAAGCTGCTTATGCAGCTTTAAGGTTTTTAAAAAGGTTTAAACTGCTAAAAAACATTCCCCCAAAAAAAGCCAGTGGGGTTGTTTGTTGAGAGCCAGTTGTAGCCTTTTCAGGGGGTTTAGTGTGGTGTAAACATGAGAGATGTGTACACAGGAGTAAAGCACTGTGTTTGCAACACAAAGTCAAAGTCAGTCAGTACCAAATCTCCAGACAGCTTCTGTTGGAGTGAGTTTGAGAGGAGTGGCCTGCCATAGTTAAAGCACCTAAATCTCTGTCTTCTTTTAGATAAAATAGAGGTACCATAGGAAATGACACTAAAACTTAATGCAACAATTCCCTCCTGTTAAGAAGAAGTAGGCAAAACATTGATATACAAACCCTACACTTTCAGCTTTCCTCTCTTCCTTTCCACTACTCCCCAGTAGTGGACAGGATGACTCCTATCTACTACAAAGCTCCAGGTTTGCATCACCAAAACACAGTATCCCTTCATGCCTTCTTTAGGCTTACACCCATTCACAAGCCTGCAGGTGTCCCTGGGGATGAGACCCAGGGTCCCACGTGGTGCTGGAACAGCCAGACCCCATCAGCCACACACGTACTTGCCACGAGCAACCCTTCTGTATTGCTGGGGGTGCTGGGGCACACAAAGGCTAGGAAGGCTCTTCAGGAGGGCAGGATGGGTTCCACCCTCATCTGCACCTTTGCAGAGCAGTGTTATCCCTACTCAAGTAACTTTCTGATGAGGGGCATACCCAATTACCTAACAACTGGTGCTGCTGGGGTGCAGAGGTCTTAGCTACAAGGAGCACTTCTGTTTCCTCAAGCCCTCCCCAGCAGGTCCAGCTCAGCTCAAAGCATCCCCAAAGACTCCAAAACTCCTTGAGATGCACGCTCTAGGTCTTGCTCCAACCCTGCACCCCTGGGCTCTGCACTTCCTACCCCAGTAAGACCTTTTACCAGCCTCAGCTCTGCAGCATCACCCTCCCACAGGGCACGGGAGGGCTACTGGGGATGTGCCCCACACCCTTGGTCCAGCCCCAACACCCTGGGCTCCAGCTCCCACCCAGCCACTGAGACCAAGAGCCCAGAGCAGAGCTCAACCCCGACTCCTGGTGTGCAGCACTCAACTGCAAGGACAGAGTCAACACCCATCCCTTGGGGAGCTTGAATTTCCTTCCCCAAACACTGTCTGGAAAATCAGGGCAACTCTCCTGCTCGAGGGCACACCTCTTCTCAACAGTTGCAAAAACACAGCCAGTCTCCTTTAGCTGGGGAGACTTTTCAGCCCAGGAAAACGACAGGTCTCAGGTTCCCTTCCTGCCCTGTGAGGGGACAGTCCCTGCGAGGCAGCAGACACAGTTGCACTGGGACAAAGAGCCTGGTTCCTGCCACTGGAGCAGAGGCAGTGTGGTACACAGCCACCCTCTGCTCTCATTTACACAGGCATAAAGACAGAGCATCTGGCCATGCGTCAAAAGTCTTTAATTACACCAGCCAGCTTATCTTAAATATCTATTTATTGAAAGTTGTAAAGAAGGCAAGATTGCAGGCTCTCTGACAAACACCACCCAGACAAAGGGGAGTGGGGATTACATCTTCAACCTAACGCTCCCTTCTTCCATCTCTTCATTGCTTATCTTTTCAACCTTTATGTGATACTAAAGGAGGCACCCTCTCTTCCCCTTCCACCTTGGGACTTCACTTTTGAGCACCAAGTTCATTTTATAGTTATTCAGTCATGGAAAACCAGAAAGGCTTTTGTTCATAATCCAGATTTTGATCCTAATCTGCATTTTTGACTTGGGGCTACACCTCCTTCAGACAGCATCAGTCCC
Organism: Zapornia atra; assembly: GCA_013400835.1. Taxonomy (NCBI): domain Eukaryota; kingdom Metazoa; phylum Chordata; class Aves; order Gruiformes; family Rallidae; genus Zapornia; species Zapornia atra. The sequence goes on from VZTU01028009.1 coordinate 21,104, forward strand.
AAAGAAGCTTTTTGCAATGGAAAACACTGAGCAAAATCCAAATGTCTGAGAAAAAAAAATACATCAAGGCTGACAGAAATAGCAACAGAAGCAACAGAAACCTGTCACGTGCAGTTAGCTAAGGAAATTCGCCTCCTGATTTTCAATTTACCCAACCTTATCTTCTGTAAGGAGCAACAGACTGCTCCAGGATGGGCTCAAGCCTCAAAAGTATGCACAGCATCCCAAAACAAAGTGCAGAGTAACTATGGATACAGGTTGACTGCAGGTACTTTGGAGTCCTCCCTGTCTGAGGATTACTGTATGATTTGCAGAATCACAGACTGGCATGGGTTGGGAGGGACCCCAAGGGTCACAGAGCTCCAACCCCCTGCCACAGGCAGGGACACCAACCTCCAGGCCTGGAGCTACACAAGGTTGCCCAGGGCCCCATCCAACCTGGCCTTGGACACCCCCAGGGATGGGGCACCCACCCCCTCTCTGGGCAGCCTGTTCCAGCCCCTCACCACTCTCTCTGCAAAGAACTTCCCCCCAATCTCTCCTCTAACCCTTCCCTCCTCCAGCTTCACTCCATCCCCCTTGTCCTGCCAGTCTCTGCCCTTTAACAAGCTGATTCCCCTCCTGTGTCTCTGCTCCCTTCAGGGACTGGCAGGCTGCAGTGAGGTCCCCCCACAGCCTTCTCTTCTCCAGGCTGACCCAGCCCAGCTCCCTCAGCCTCTCTCCCTAGGGGAGCTGCTCCAGCCCTCTGAGCATCTCCGTGGCTCCTCTGACCCCTCTCCAACAGCCCCACATCTTCCTTGTGCTGGGCCCCAGCTCTGGACACAGGACTCCCGCTGGGGCCTCAGGAGGGCAGAGCAGAGAGGGACAATCCCCTCCCTGTCCCTGCTGCCACCCCTCTGCTGATGGAGCCCATTGAGCTGCAGGAGCCACTGCTGGCTCACGTTCCATGTTCCTTGGTGCTCACCTCACAGACACGGCTGGGAAGCACAGCTCAGCGCCAGAGCCAGTGAGCTGCTTCACCCAGGAAGGAACATGCCCCTGCTACACCCCAAAATTTCAACAGCAGAAGGAATACAGGTCCTGCCAGCAGCAGGCATACAAATCAATGCTTTTGTATAGCTTCATCAGAGCTTCTTGCATTCCTGCATTCATTGATAAGCCAAATTCAGCTAAATTACCTATCCTGGGGGTTCAGTTCCCTCCCTGGTACTCCCTGTGCAAGCTTCACAGCAAGCTTTTGAGTTACTAGATATTAGTTCCATTGCCAGGCTGCCTGTTACTTCCCTTGTCCATCCCTGCCAGCTGAGAAAGGGCTGCTGAAACTGGAGCAGGGAAATGCACTAAGAGGTGAAGGAAGCTCAGAGCTCTTCCCCCCAGCACCCCCATACCCACAGCCTTCTGCTTCACAGCCCCTGGTCAGCCAAAGGTGCCACCCGCTCTGGACTGCCCAAGGTCCTGGTCTGCACAGCTCTCTGGAGCACATCTCCTTCCTGCTGGTCTCATCTACTCTGTACAACAGAGCATCCTGAAGTCTCTACCAAGACCAGAGTCCTGCCAAGCTGGAGGGCTTTCTGCTCAGCAGGGTGCCAGCTACACCCACAGCCCACAGACACCCCCAGCACTGGCTGCTGCTGAGGTGCCAATGAGGAACTGAAGCCAGGGAACAACATTTTTTGCCTACCAGGGTGATGCATTTCTGTATAAACAGAGAGGCTTTCTTCTCTTAAACTGCCTTTAGGGCAGGGAGACACAAGAGACCTTGGGCAGCATCACCCATCCCCTGCACTGGGTGAGCATGGACATGGGCCTGGCTACAGGGACAGGCAAGCATGCAGAGTGTGGAGGAAAGCAAATAACCCCCAGGTGCTATGCAACTCAGGAGCACAGCCTTCAGCAGGACCTTGGCTTCCAGGTGACTTCATATGGGGAAAGCCAAATCCCACTGCTGCTTAACCCACAGTGTAATTGAGGAGTAAAATAGTATCATTTCTGCCCTGAGAAGTACATCTTTCACTCTGTCTATAAACCAAGCCAGGTACACACTCAGCACTCCAAAACCCAACTCACTTGGCTACAACAGCCACCTCTTCCATCCATTCATTACCTGAGCTGTTTACGCCTGCGGTTCACGCTCTGCCAGCTGCCCCCATGCACCTTGCAGCCTGGGAGCCACACCAGCACACCTTCCCACAGCCACTCCAGCTGGCCCAGGATCAGTTTGCACCCTCCCCCCCATAGTGGGTGGTCAGACCCACATCACCTCCTCGCTCACCGCTGGCTCCTGGCAGGGCACCACATCTTGTTTGGAGAGGTGAAGCCACTCCAAATATTTTCCTTCAGTCTGCTAGGGGTGCCCAGTCAACATCCTTCACTTGCCAGGTAGCAGATTTCCCCACACACACTGCATAAAATTACTGCCCAAGGAATTACAGTTCTAATCAAACACACCTATCAGTAAGGGAGAGGATGCCTGTGCTTGCTGGAGACATCCCTCCCCTGCCCCAGCGTTTCTAGCAGCACATTCACTGCAGCAAAGAGTTTTCAGAAGAAACCTGGCCAAACTGCTTTTGAACAGCCATTAACAACAAAACAACCTGTTTGGCTCAGCAGTTTTCAGTCTCCCATAAAATTCACTGTGATGCCAAGACCACAAACAACAAGAAAAAAAACAAAAAGAAAAAAAAATGTAAAAAGAAGAAAATATGAGCTAAAACCCCCCAAACCTGGGGGGGGGGGGGGGTGGATGGAAACATGAGGCACAGGATTGCAGTGAGTTTGCTAACCAACACAAAACCAAGTAAGGGCCCTAAGCAGAGAGGTGAGGGGTGAGAAATTTGTTTTCATGGATTGATACAGGCAGGCAAAGGGGAACTGACTGGTGAGGACTGGAAATAACCTGTGAAACGCTGATGATGTAGGGTGAATGTGGGTTCCAGGGACCAGAGCAGGATGGGGTGATGCTTGTGCAGCAGAGCTCGTCCCAGAAGCCTGCTTTGCTACACATGAGCATCTATTTAAAAGTCCCTATGAGCTCCAGTCACACCTCTATTAATTCTTTCCTTTGACTATGTCAAACATGCTAGACCTTTCGAATTCAAATCCACCACTTACCAGTAGCACCCACTGGTAGATACAAGGTAGGCTTAAACTCTGAAAGCAACTAGAAAGACTGGGTTAGAAGTTTTCTTTGTAGCAGAGGTGTATTTTGAAGGACTCTGAGCTCATCCCTGACATCATCATGAGTGGCCCTTGCCTTTCTCACTCTTACTTTCACAGGATGATAAATTCCACAGTGACTTATTTCCAGCAGATCTCGTTACATCAGGGTTTACTCATTTCGTTTTGCTGGCAGCCCCCAAACCAGGGTGTGAGTCAGCAGCAGCCCCAGCCCTTTCCTCCAGAGACATGGGAGAGGGTCCAGCCACCTGTGGTTATCTCCTCCACCAGATTTTACTGACCAAATTCCTTTCAGAGGCATCCACGTGCTCCACATCAACTGCAGCCAGAGCAACGAGACAGCACATGGGAGGAGAAGCAAGCAAGAGACAGTCTGTCCCCTGCACTGAATATCTGGACTGCTCAAAGGACAGACAACCCATCTGATGATCCCCTGGGATTTCCACGCAGGGAGCTTGCGAGTAGCCCTGGAGCAGCAGGGCTGTGGGATCCTCCTCTCCCAGCCACAGGGAGAGGCAGATCAGCCAGGACCCTTCGGGTCAGGGTCACTGGGGCATCCTGGGTCACCAAAACCCATCCACAGCAGCCCCAGGCTGGGCCCAGGAGCTAAGCTCCTCCTGGGGACAGACCCAGCAGCTGTTTCTGGGGCTCCCTGCCGTGGTCCCAAAGGATGCCAGCAGCATCCTGTGTCCCTCAGCCACGAGGGCTTTCACACGCATCCCTCTAAGAGCCCAAGCTGGCCACTCCACATGCAACGTGCCTCATTGCATCATTCAACTCATTGGTAACAGCAGCCAGTGGCACCATTCACCTCCAAACAGCCCAGACCCCAGCACAGCACCCCTCAGCCCAGCACAGCACCCCTCAGCCCAGGAGCTGGGGTTGCTCCTGCTTCTCCCAACAAGGACCATCAGCGCAACGAAACACACCCAGCAACAGGCATCATGTATCAAGTACAGCACATCCCCCCACGTGCTTCCCTGCAGCACCAGTGTCCCAAAAAAATACAACCCAAACGCGGGGTGAGCACTGCTGCCCACAGGTGGAGCTTAGAGCCAGAACTTATTACTTGTATCTCCAACCTGCCAGGGACTCACACTGAGATCTTGGCCAAATGGTTCCCCCTCCCTCCCTCCCTCCTCCCCATTTCCCACACAGAAGAAAAAGTAAGACACAGAAAGGTTAAATGGGAACAAAAAAGGCCATGCTGCTTTTTTTTCTCCCCCCTCCTCAGCTAACCACCCAGAGCAGAGCTGAGCAAACCCAGGACTCACATAGCTGCTGCGTTTCCATTCGTGGCATAAAAGTTTCTGCTATTTTTAAAGAGCCAAATGAAGAGATTTGGGCTGGTGAATTCTGCCATCCCTTCTACAGCACGGTCAGCAACGTAGTTAAAACTGGGTAAGCAACAGCCAGCCCTCTCTCATATATCTTTGAGGAGCCTCATCAAGTAACAACTCACACCTTTAAACAATCAAATAAATCAGCATGCTGGGGTGTGCTACACCTTGGTGACTCCATACTGACCCCTGTGATACTGAGCCAGCTGCAGATATTTAACTTCACCTGGAGAAAGGGGATAATTTTTAGCCCAAATAAGCCCATAGTGGGTTGTGCTGCCACCAGCACAAGACTCACTCCCAGCTGGTCCAATTAAAAGTGATGGGTTTAGGTCAATATTACATTCCTGCTCTCCTGGCACCCATCTCTTCCTCACCAGCTCTGTGGCATGAGCAGAGATAGCTGAGATTTCTGGGAACTGCTGGACCAGCCCTGGGCCAGGTGGAAATCCAGAATTAAAGTGCACACAGTGGGGGGAATGATGTTGAAAGCATTTTGAACCTGGGCTCCTCTGAGGTCCATAAAACTTCTTGGCCCATCATCAGCTACTTTGATTCCCAGCAAATAGCCCTTTTTACATAACTCAATCGAACAGGCCAGCCACAACTTTTACCAGAAATGACCAGCCTGCTGGAGAGCCCTTTGAAAGCCAGGACCTTGCATGTCACCTGCCTTCATGGGAAGTTTACAGCTGTTTCAAGAAAAGGAACGACCAGCATCCTTGGCAAGCACAACACAATGGGATAAGCCAGGCTCTGGTGCCTCAGAGAATACATCTCATTTCCCTCTCTGATGAAATAATGAAAGTCAGAGTGATGCAGGGCCACAGACTCCCACCATTCCCAAGGTATTAGCAAGACCACATCAAACTGCCCCTGGCAGGACTTGGATGCCACCATCTCTCCAGAGAAGCACGCTGGCTCTGGGACAGCACAAGACAAGACCCACTGTGTCCTCCTCCAACGGCTGGGAGGAAGGTTTGTGCTGGGCAATGCACGAAGGGTTTCATGGCCCCAGATGCAGCAGAGCAGGAGCTCATGAGTACAGGAGATGATCTGATAGGAGAAACACCACTTTCCCATCCTCCCCCATAGTCACCACCCGCCTGGGCTTTCTCAGGAGGTTTCACATCCAAAAGGTTTCTCAACAGCCCGAGGAGAGGAGAGCTCAGAGCTCAGGACCAGAGATGAGCTGCCAGGTCCCTCGTGGCATTTGCTTTGCAGAAACCCCACCGAGCAAAGAGGCTGGCCAAAGGGAGGGAGAAATAGAGACAGACGTTCTCCACACACTCACCCCCCAGCCCCCCACGTTTTGTAGCAGCTTGGGGGGATTTGTAATCTCCAAAAAGAAAAGAGAACAGCAGCATGGGGCACGCTCCTCCATCACTACAGCACGGCAGCCAGCAAGCCCTGTCCCCGTAGGGCTGCACAGCCCCAGTGCAAGCTGAGCATCGCCAGCTCGGCACGAGGGACCACCAGGAACCACCCGTGTCCATGGCACCCCAAAGCATGAGGCTGGGGATCAGCAGCACCCGGCACCGCTTGGATTTGCCATGTCTGGCAGAGCAGGAGGGCAGGGGACACGAGGCAGCCCTGCACCCGACCGAAATCCAGGCTTAGAGAAGAATCCCTCTACCACTGGCTCAAAAGCCCATTTTAAACACATCCTCCTGCATGCACCCCATACCAAACTCCTCCAGATAGATTATTTTCTTTCCAAGGGGGGCACAGACCAGACTGCATATTCAGTTTTGATTACTTTTTAATCTCTCAGGTTAGATGCTGACAAGTTCTCTTTCTAGGAAGCCCTAAGGGGGGGTTGCTTATATAAAAGAAATACTTTATTTCATGCACTGCCCACCCTCAGCCTGCACAATTAATTGGGGGAAACTTTTTTCCTTAACAGTCAGGGGGAAAAAAAAAAACCCCAACCCCCTACAAATAGTCTTGCCTGCACACAGAGGGAAGGAGCAGATCGCTTCAACACACCGAGACACAAACACAAACTTCCAGACAAAGGGCTAATTTCTGCCCTCGGAGGTCTGTGCAGCCGGAGGAGCTGGATGATCCCAGCCAAGGCAGGATCAGGCCCTTGGAGAGGCCACTGCAGTCCCTGCTGCAAGCCCGGGCTGTGGGAACACGGCAGGAAACCTGGAGCTGAGCGAGAGCGGTGGCCAGGTACCGCATGGAGCTGCTCAACGGCAGCTGCGGATGCCTCCACCTGCCTCTGCAGCCCACCAGCACCGGGGTGGGAGGCGGGGGGAACAACACACGAGCTCCCCAGCAAAGGACAAACCTCCTGGGGTAATACCCCCAGCGCTGCCCCAACACCAGCCCCGAACGCCTGCAGATAAAATGAGGGTGAAAAAGCAAAGCCAGTGCCCAGGCTTTGTGCAGGCAAAAAGGGATGAGCCCTAAGCAGGGATCTAGCTGGTTAAATGAGAGCTGGAATATTTCTATACATATATATTTTTAATAGGTGGATGCACGCCGTAGCATCAGGTAACAGCTGCTTCTACTCCGCAGGGAACACAAACGCAGGATGGGGAGCGGAGCAGGGCCTGGGCACGGGCACCCAGCACCTCCCGGGGAGGACGAGGCTCCTCACGGAGCAACGTGTCCATTTTTCCACCGAGGCAGCAGCCGGGGGGTCCCTCCGCACCCCCCGTGTCGGTCTCGCACATCGCTAACACCCGCAGCGGCGGCCTCCCCCGCCCCCCATCCCTGCCTCCCACCAGCCAAGGGGGGAATTAAATAACACCAACAATTATAAAGAAACAAATCTCCACCAAAAATGAAGTTGCTGTCAAGCGACGCCGGGCTCATGCGGCAGCCGGGGCTGCGGGAGCGAGTGGCTGGGAGCGCGGCGGGGACAGGGTTACAGGCTGGCTGCGGGCTGATTGACACCGCTGAGGTTACCTCGGGAGCTCGCCCATCGCGCCGGGCACGGCCACCCAGGGGACACACGCACACCTATGGATCCCTATAGATCTATACGTGCCCGCGGGCGCGCTGGGCGAGCGTCTCGGGGGCAACCTGACACCTTCCCGGGAGGCAAAATGGAATCTCGCCGTCCGGCTGTGCACCCGCAGCAAGGGAAGGGGAAGGAAGGGGGAGTGGGAAGAGGGGGAGAAGACTGTTTGCAAACAGGCACGCAGAGAACAACAGATAAAATAACCCAAGAGCCCCGGTGCCTACCTTGGCTGGGTGCTGGCAGGCAGATCCCGGGCCGCTTTGGGTGGGCGGCTGTTCCCTTCTTTAGGAAACGTTCGGCTCGGCCGGTGCTATTTGCATTCTTTCATTAGCACCTGTTTCAAGTAAGGAAGGAGAAAGCTCATTACGAGATCAGCTTCCTTTCCAAATAAATTATTAAAAATTCAAAAAAAAATATTAAAAATAAAAATTTAAAAAAAAAAAAGCCAGCTGCACGCGGCTGCCAAATAATAACAACGCTAATTTAAAAAAAAATCAAAAATCAAAATTAAAAAAAAAAACCCCAACCACATGTATATTAAAGCCCAAACTAGGCAGTTTAATAATGGGAGATCTTGCAGGTTGTGAGCATGCTCCAGCCGGAACAAATCCTTCCTCTGTTATTCCTCTGAATAAAAATAAACCACGATCAAGAAACCCAAACGGAAGCTTCCTCCTAGAATCCCTGCTGCTGAAAAATATGTAATAAATTCAGCCCGAAGACGCAGACTCTAATCAGCAGCTGTTTTCTGGATCCAAAGCCAGCCAAAGCCTCTCTTGTCTTTTCCCACTATGAGTCGAGGCCTTTTTGAAAAGGGTTTTAACCTTTTAAAGATACAGCGCACCAATTATCACTTCGGGAGGACTGTCACTCACGGCGCAGATAAATTAATAAAGCGGCAGCGGTGGCACAGCCGGAGCAGGGGGAGGGGTGGGCTGCACTATCACTCTTCCTGCCTGAATATTATTCAATGATTTTATTCTTTTTTATTAATAGGATCCCCCCCTCCCTCACATCCCCCCCCC
>VZTU01028010.1:1036-13243 GCA_013400835.1 Zapornia atra
TTCAGAGATTTTTTTTACAATCAAATTTTGGAAAGGGGAGAAATCAAAAAATTTCTATGAGAAATCACTTAAAGTTGGAAAATGAAGCACCTCAGTCATAGTGGATGGAGATACAAATTGGACTTCGTTCTACAAGATTTGAAAAGTGAAGCTGACAAAATTGAAGCATCTAAATCAATAAAATGTCAAGTTTACTAGCCATGCAACCCTAATTTAAGAACAGTCTCTGTTTATCACCTTCTTCAGCTTTCCCAGGCATCACCAGTCTATAGTTTCAGCAAATCAGCTTCCAAGCTGTGAAGCTAGCTTCTGATGTCATTCAAAATTTCATTCATAGCAAAGCAGAAAACTGGGGTCAACATCCAAAACAAATGTTTTCCTTTGAATATTGTAGCCTCAGATCTTTAAAGAAGTTGCTTCTACTGACAGCACTGCAGTACTGGAAAGAGGACACACACGGAAAAAGAAATCATATGTTGGTTTGCTAATACTCTCCTCATTCACTCAGTACATACTTCTTTCATCTGTCTGAACATATGGTGGTTTTGAATCAGGTGGGTTAAGCAATGATGGAAGGAAAATAACTCTTCTTAGCAATTAATCTGAATTTAGAAATAATCATTTGCTGTGTATTCTGATTCATTTTCTGGTGGCGTTGCAAGATGGTCTTTTCCATTATTTCCATGGCATAGGTCTATTATGTCCTCTCTTAGGCCTTTTTTACCTGAGCTAAATAGTCCTGTAACTAACTGTTCAGTTGCCTAGATTTTTTTCATTTTTCTCTTGTTAGCTGATATTTTATGATCTCAGGTTTGTCAGAACAGAACTCAGTATCCAAAGCTTTCTGTGTGCTAAAATAACATTAGACCACTTCTAGTGCATTTTGTACTTTTCGTAAGAGAACATAATGTCTTGTTTTCTGGTGGTTTTCCCTCTCAATACTGCAGATTATTTTTGGGTTTTAACAGCATTCACAGTAGCATGCACTTTTTTTTCTGAATTAATAGTTCACATGTTATGAGATGCTGGATGGTTTCTTTACATTACAAGACTTCACTTTTTTTTCCATTTAGTTGCATTTCCCTATTAATTCGTCTGAGAAACTTTAAGACTTATTAGGGCACTTATCTTGCCTGATCTAACTAATTTTGACTCATATGAAAAAGCAGTAACATTTTTTCTGGTGTACCCACACAACAGCAGGCCAGTGACCTCCTCAACAGAAGCATTCTATGCAGCTGTCATCAATGAACCTATCCATTATGACCTTGTCTAAAGTGATTCTTTATTTTCCAATCCCCAAATGTTCTTTCCCAGAGAATTTCACCCTCTACCGATGCACTGTGTGAAAAGTTTGTGTTAAATGTGCTGCTTGATAAATTCATTGAATATGCCAGTCCTTATATTGTGAGAGGGAACAAACATTCCTTGCTTATCTCTTTGATCCATAGGTGGTTTCATAGACCTTTCTTTTTCTCTTATTCCTTCCAACTCATCTATTTTCCAAGATTTTTTTTTAATTTCATTGTGTCTTTGGAGAGAAACAGTTTGTCAATCCTGACAATTCTTGTTGCTTTTCCATATGTGTAGTAGTATATATAGTAGTTATATATAGTAGTTGAAGTACTTCCTTTATGAGATGGAAAACTACTACTTTCTGCAGTGTTCAAAAAGGGCCTATATAATGGATTTATACATTGGTATAATGTGGTTTTCTGTTTTATTTTCATGGCCTTTCCTGATAAGTCTTAATATTATACTTGCCTTTTTTGATTGCCATTGAAATTACTTTTTATAGAACTATCCACAGTGATGAGAAGCCCTCTCTCCTGAACCAGTTAACAAGCTATAACTGCACAAGCATAATTAGGATTTTTATTCTGCATGTGCATTACTTTGCATTTATAGACGCTGAGTTTCATACGCTGTTTTATTACCCACTCAGTTTTGTAAAATTATTCTGCGAAGTCTTTGCAGATAAATGCAAATATCATTCCAGACTTGAGGAATGAAATCCTATTCTGATGAAAACCTGTGTCCAGACAGAGTAGAAATAAGAACTTGTTTTTTGAGGAAAACACGCAGACATATTCAGAACATCTACACAGGTCCTGGTGGTCCAGTTGCTCTCTCTTTCAGTCAACCAGACTTTAAGAGCCCCACTGAAAGGTCTGAAAAAGTTCCGCTGACTTTACAGTGCCCAAGATTTCACTCATACACATTTGATCCAGGGAGAAGAAAGTGGCTGGAGTAGAGTGGCTGGAAGAGGAATTCATATGAGTATGAATTCCACTTTGTACAGTTGTGTCCACAGAACATTTTCTCTCAAAGAAATGGGAAAAGTCTTCATGCCTTAATATTCTAAAGGTTTTTCTTCATCCCCAAAGAAAGAGCCATAGCAATGTAATCACAGTTTTTTTTCTTTCTCTTTCTATCTCTGTCTTTTCTAATTTTTTTTTTTGACTGTCTGATATTTTTGTCACACTTTAGCCAAGTCTAATTAGCATATTTTTGCAAACTGGTGAAACAGGCAACATTTTCAACTTCCCTCTGAACATTTTGTGAGGCAAAACACAGAAGTAACACCTACATGTAGAGGGTTCTGCTATTGGCCTTGTTCCAAGCATCATTTGAAACTATCTGTAAGCAATCTAAGAGAATTAGACAAGTTGGACCTTACACACCCATATGGAACTAGAAAATCTAATGACAACATGGGAAACTGTCAGTTGGTTCTTAAAGTGTCATACAAGAAAGCAAAGCATTACCAGAAAGCTAGTTTATTGAACCTAACTGACATGAACAACAACAAACCAAAATTAGTAAAAGTATGTGCCTAGGGCAATCTACTGCTGTTTATTTATTTTAGGTTTCCTAAAGCTGCTTAGATTTCTTTATTGGATATTGTGATATGTCAGTCTTGCTGTAGTGAAATGCAATATTCTGAGGGGACAGTTAATGGCAAACAAACACAAAATACATTTCTAAATAAATAAGGTAGGACCTATGTTTTTTCCCTAATAAATATAATATTTTAAAAACTATTGAGAATACATAGTTTTTCCATCATGGCATTTTATTTCCTCCAGCATCAGAAAGAAAAAACAAAAGATAATGGATTTAAACTACTATCCTGCTTTATAGATGAAACTGCGAAGTTATGAAGATACCAATTTCCCTACATATAGATCTCAGTGCCAGACCCAAACAGGGCAGAGATCTTTGCTTTGAATGCATGATCCCTGCTTATATTTCAGAATATAAATGGATCAGAGGATGAACTCATCCTCTGGTCTGCTGAATTCAAGCTGAGAAATAGTTTTCCAGTGATTCATAATAGGTCTCTGTTCAGACTTTCAGATGAGCTAAAACATTCTTCTTTATAATTTTGTTTGGGTTTTATTTACTCCTGAAGTAGTCTTGTCTCATTCCTTATTTTTTCATTAAAAAGATTCTGAAAGGAAAACTCAGGCACAAACTCTCTCAGGCACCACATCCAGCAACCAGATGTCACAGGCACATACAGTCCACATAGGGCACTTTAGGTTCAGAGCATGGAAGTTTTAAAGAGTCGTTTAAATCCCACATGTTACCAAGCTCTGCCTATCTCAGGCCTTGCCCCAGTAAGACAGGACCTAAACATGCTGTAACCAACCCCACAGAAGGGGGATCTGCGGTGAATTGAAGAAGTGGCTCTAGCCCAGGGATCAGGGCACCCAGATGGGAATGACGCATGAACTGTTCCCCATCTGTCCTCTGTCTGAGAAGGTCTGAATAAATTTCACATCTTTTTTGTGAATATTCTAGATGGTAGACTATTAAGCAGGTATTACTTCTGGTGCTGTTATTTCTGCAGCATGCTCAGGCTTTCTTTAAGGAAAAACATCTTCTATGGTGCACAGCAGGACTTCATACTACTTGAGAGACATAATACTGGACTTGCAAAGCCTTGTGCAGCTGACTTTTCCTTCATTTTCCCTCTGTGGATCCATGCTTGCTGTCTCCTTGAAACCTCCCAGCTACTTAATGTTATGTCAGTCACTTTCCTTGCAGGTTCTGCTGTTTTACTACAAATGCTGTAATTTCAGTATTTTTCATACATTTCAAAGGACAGTAGGATGTAGGACCCAAAATCTAGTTGTGGTGGTATTAGGTGGATTGCCTTTATTTCTTTAGCTTTACTTTTTGTTGTACATGAATACAAACTCTAACCAATAGGAAAATTTTGCCCACTGTGTAGAATGACATGTATTCACAACATAAACCAATGATTATATTACCAAATTGGTTTTTAGGCAATAAAAAAGCATTTTCAGCTCCAAAGGAGCAATTACACTGCACACTATGAATGCATATTAAGAATAATACACAGAACTCCTCTCAGTCGAAATTAGTGTGTTGACATGATGGTAGCTCTGAAGATGAGAGAATGCAGGAGACCTGGACATTCTGTTCATTAAATTCTCACCTGGGTAACTAAATTGACATAAAAACATCAGTGAAGACATTGGACACAGATCTTCCCCTGACGTAAAATGCTGTTGATTTCAGTAAATCCAAGTTATTTTAAACCGACTGTCTTTAAGCAGAGATAAACTGATACAAAGTGGGGAGAAGGGGTTATGCTGATCTGTTCCACAGCTTGGGTGAAGATACCACATGCAAACACACCTCTTGCTATTATTTCCCTTTCCCTCTTAGGCATTAGCTTGGAAGTGTGAAAGGCTAGAAGTGAAATTGTAGGGGAAAATTGAACATTACACAACCCTGAAGAGTACCACCTTGAGTACTGTGTTCAGTTCTGGGCTCCTCACCAAAAGAAGGACATATAGATCCTTGAGCGAGTCCAAATTTTTCACTGAAAAAGTTGTTGGGGCCTGGAACAGGCTGCCCAGGGAGGTGGTTGAGTCACCATCCCTGGATGTGTTTAAAAAAAGGGTAGGTGAGGTACTTAGGACTATGGTTTAGCATAGGATGGGAACAGTTGGACTTGATGATCTTAAAGGACTTTTCCAACCCTGTGATTCTGTGATTCTGTGATTCTGTGAAGAGAACATTTGTAAATCCCTCTGATTTCACTTGTCTTGCTTCATCCAAAAATTGTTATTACTCTTGCAACCTGTAAGTCAACTGCTGGTTTCGTAGCACTGGCTTTAGGATCTGCCATATTGATTACATTTGTTAAAGTACTGATGTGGAAGACTATGATACAAGAAATCATGTTCCTTCACTTCTGCATTGCAAATCTCATTGGAAGCAATGAATTTCCTTTATTTAGACCTATTACACGTTAATAGGTAGGGAAATATAGATTATACTTTTTTATTATTTGTATGAACAAGAAAGACTTGTTAATGATTTACTTCTGATGTTTATGGACATCCCTTTAGCACATGCGGAATAAAGAAAGTTGGTTTTAGGTAAAAACAATAATTGCACTTTAAGGCTCAGAGGTGTCAGTGCCATATTACATTCAGAATCCTGGTTACTTTCTCTGTTTACTTTTCTTCTGCAGTCACAAAAAATGTATGACAAATACTGATCCTTGACTCCCAACCTACCTTTTCTTCTCCTTTTCTCTTTCACACCACATTTTTGAATTAGTAATACTTACGAAAATATATATTAAAAAAAGTTGCAAATTAACATTTCTAATTATGGTGTCTGTTACCCTTCAAGGATCCAGGAGAGAACCAGAAACTTTTAATCTAGAGCAATGTTACAAGCTACCACAGCTAAAAGTTAATTGGAAATTAATTCTATATTCTGTGTAAATTATTTGTGTTATATCATGTATTACTGTATAAATAGTATACATTTAAACAGGCTATTTTAAGCACAAGATATTTAAAAATAAATAGAAAACATTACTCTGCAATATAATGCTTTGACCAAGTACAATTAATTTTTCTCACCTATAACACTAAAAGAAATCTTACATTTGTACTTTACATGCAAGTCACAACAGTTCTGTTCTTAATGACACTGTGTCTCTTTTATATATCCAGGCCATTTGCAAAATTCCCATGATCTGCACAACAAAACCCAGACATTATTAATAGTTTAAGGGCTTGGGGTTTTAATCCACAAAATCATTTAAACTGGTTTTATTACAAAACATATGAAGGTCTAAACTGGGAATAATTTCAGCACAAATTCTAATCTTGAGATTCTAAGAATCAAGTCTACCTGTACAGAAAATAGATGTCACTCATGACTTTTAGATTTTGGTCATCAGTCTATTTTCTGATCAAGCTACTGACATGTACCTAATGCTCTATGCACAGTCTGTGTTAAATATAATCCAAAGAAGAGTTTCTACCTAAATTCAGACACCTGAAAATAGCAATATGAAACATTAATTGTTTTGTGATTGTTGGTTGGGTGGGGTTTTTTTTATTCATGTCTGGCAGTAACAGAGCAGCTTTTGCTTTGTTAGTGTAGGTGTTGTTAATGCACTTTCTGCATCTATTTAAATGCAAATCCTCATGGAAATAATCATTTGAAGGAGGGAAAAAAAGGATGTTCAGCTGAAGACAAAACTGGAAGTATAATAGAAAGCATGAGCAGAGTGTCAGTGGAGGGCTTTACAATAAAAATCTCTTTTGGAATGCCAATGAAAACACATTAACAACTGCACTGAAAATTTCTCAATAGAATATTACAGTAGAGTAGTATGTATACATGATTTCCAGAAAGTTAATTTAAATGAATTAATTTAAAATATAAGTATACTGGATATATGTTTGCGAACATGTAGTATTCTATATGTATTCATGTCAGAGCCATAATCAGACCCTTGAGTATTGGCTGCAGACAAATATTTGTTACTTGAATCTAAAACTGGAGGAGAAGAAGAATCATTAAACAGACGAGCATACAACCAAATAATGCTTTGGGGTGGCATTTGTGCAGAAAACAGGAAATGAACTGGGACTCAATAAACATAATTAAACAATATTGGACCTATTTACTCTGGGGAAGCTTGATCTTGAAAAAGTTGCAGTTTACACATTTCTCAAGGCCACTTAAGTAGCTAAAACCCGCAAACCCCTAGACTGTGCTAGAACATAGAAATAAGCTTCCTGCCCACTTGTACCTTTTTAGTATTTCCTGCATCTCTCACTCCGAGACAGACAGCCTATCTGACAGGCAATACATTATCATGGACAGAGAGTGCACGATGGTTTTAATGCGCTGCAAGCTTCCTGGCTCACCACTGACTCATTTGATAACAGCATCACGACGATGAAGCTTGGAAATGCTGTTCAGCCTGTATGCTGAAAGCCAGTCATTAGTCTGTCTGGAGCCAAACACTCTCCAGCACAGATCAGGCACCTTCTTTCCGGGAGATCAGTTTCTGGAAGTCCTTGCTCACGAGCTTAGGAATCCAAGAAAGTTAGCAATTTAATTCTGAGAATGTTTGTCTGGTTTATGCCGCAAAGGCCTTTCACTGGAAACTGTGTTGAACACTGTCAGGTTGAATTTCTTAGGTCTTTGAGGTTGTTTATGTTTGAGTCACTGTGCAGAATGACACAACTGTATTCAAACAGCTGTATACAACCCATGGCTGCAGAGAGCAAAGAGGCATGAAGTTGAGAAAGTGGGAGATCTAGTAGGGACTGGGAGAGGTGGAAGAGATAGAGTAAGGAGACCATTTGTTAGACTAAGAGTTAGAATGAGATCAAAACAATGGCTTATTCCCTTGCATGGTAGACAGAGGGAGAAATGGCAAACAGAGACAGAATTCTTTTAAAATGTTGGATCTGTTTGAGTAAAGTTTATTAAGTCATGGCTTATACAGGCAGGAGAAACAAAGCTCTAGACAGGAGACCATGTGTGCATGTCTTTCTGTCCATCAGTTGGCTGTGTCTCAGGCATCATCTCTCCTTTAATTTTGAGCTGCCTCTATCCTCTGTGAAAATTACTAGATCTTTAGGAATTTTCAGCTTCCAGAAATTTTCAGTGCTTCTCTTCTATTCAGACACAGAAAAAAGACAGTTCTAGACATTTGTTTTCCTGCTTCCTGTCTGGGGGAAATAGTAGTAGCAGGTTCTTTGTTTCCAAACTGAAACCTGGGAAGAGAGGGAGGGAAAGGGCAAAACATTTATAACCAACATGATTTTCACAGAGGACGTGGAGGAGAATGAGGCAAGAGAAAAACTTCCAGCCTAAGGCAAGTGTTGGAAAACAACTGTCAAATATGACCCTCTACAGTGAGAGGATTTTTTTTCCATTGCCAGCTGTATAAAAAACCCTTACTGATTACAGACAGTTGGTGTCCTGCAGAGAGTGTGCAAGAGGCACATTGTGGTCTTCAAATGCTAGACATGTATTGTGAACAAAATATATAGCAATAATATTGGTTTTTATGCACCCACCTTGTCTAATACCTTGGCTTTTTGCTGTTCTCCTCCTAGATCAGGTAAGTACTAATCAACACAATTAGAGTTAAGCAAATAATTTGTAATGAATAATTTAGCAGATGAATTTAGCCTCTTTTCCTGAGTAGGGAATATTGCTGAGCAGATCATGATCTCCTTTAACACATTCATTATTCTAATTTATTCTGAAAATGTACTCCATGAAAGCTTCTGTATACTTGGCACTCAACATTTCCTCTAAGTGTGTCACCTAGCTATGACTGATCAAATAAATCACATGGTGTTGATATTGTTGCCTGACTGGATAAACACTTGAATACAGTGTGTCAAATTAATATATACCAATTTATGTTTAATTTGGTTACTACTTCGAAATTAATTTTCTCTTAAAAATCCACAGCAGAAAAATCTTGTGTCCTTCATTATCCTTCAACAGACTGAAGGGATTTTTTTGTTCTGAATGTTGCTGAATGTGTGTCACCAACCGCAGATGAAGGTATGTGCAGAAAAAAATTCTGCAAAGTCTGGAAAACACTTCTTTTTCTGTAATCTCTTCAACTAAATGATTCCTAATTGTGTGGTGCACCAGCTGTATTTGTATAATGTTTTTGACTAGTCTCCTTTCCATCTTCTAATGCAGTAAGATTTTGTAGTGTACACTGGTAGCATAATTGGTACTAATTTGCATACATTTTCTTTACAATCTATTCTTTGCTGTGGTGATGTGGAATAGCTGCAGAGTTAACTGATATAAGCACTGATAGACTGTGTGAGAAGTATTCCAAAACACAAAGCAAAACCAAATCAAATATTACTATAAAATGAAGCATCTCAGGAGTAATCTGTTGACTATGCCTGTAACCATTTACAAAAGCACAAGGGGTATCATTAAAAGATATTTCAACCATATGGTTTGAAAACACCCACAAAATGCGCCCCAAAGCCTAGCTGAATCTGACTAGGTCAATTTAAAAAATATGACCAGAATTATGTTTCCAGAATTTGGCATTTTCTTTAGAGTTGTTACAAAGCTCAGAGCTCTATATGGACAAAATTGAAGTCAGGATCAAAACCCTTCATTAGAGCATGTAGATATTCTTAAACCCACTTCCTACTCTGAAGAGCAACACGGAGGAGCCACTGGCCTGCCCAGAATCACACCAGGATAGACCAATGAACTTACCACTGCTGAAAACTGAATGACAGCCATAGCTGAAGGAAGTTCTTCAGCCCCATTCCAGGAGATGAGACAGTTTTCTAGAACTAGTTTAACAGATCTGACCAATTCCAGCTCACCCAAAATGTCTTGAATATGAAGTAGAACATACTTAAAATGAAAAACCAACACAATATCAGCCAAGAAATTCCTTGTGAAGCAATATTCATCACATGCTAAGTGATGGCTGAAGTGTTTTTGACTTAGCTGTGATATAATACTATGGAGGATCTGTTTCCCAGATATTCTAGGTGACTTATTGTCTCCCTCTATGAAACCATGTCCTACATGCCCTGCTAGTCTTGCTATGGGTCTAAGATCCTGGAAACTGATGCTGACTAGTTTCTGCACTCTGGGTTTCTCACAAATCTGCCAAAAGGAGACTTAAGAGCCCTGAACTTGGTTTTCCAGGGTTAGGTTCGGTTTAAGATTCTATAGATTATTTTTAAAGTATACTTTTCCTTTCTATGGGAAAGCCTCAAATGTAACCTTTGTGTTTCGGCGTGGGACAATTCCCTCCCCTCTCCCACTCTCCTTCCAAATCCAGAATTCCCTATGACATGGAAAGGTCAGTTTTTGACCTTGTCACTTATAGGCTGCTGACCTCTGTGCTATCCATATGAAGCACAGACAGTTCCTCCACACACAAACAACTCAAACTATTGTATAGGTTTGACCCCAAGTTGTTACTCTACTTTCTATAACAGCCCATACGGTGGTTTCACAAGCAGCCAAGCTGAGCTTTTTTAGATTTCAGACTTACAGAGGTTTGCAGAAACATCCTAAATCTTACAGGTCAAAGAGTGTATCACAAAGAAAGTTCATCAGAGAATAACAAGAGTGTTTATTTCAGGAACTGGATTTTGTCATACTTTGTAAAGGAGAATTTTTTAAGTGATGGAGGTGTTACATTTTGTTCCAACTCAAAGACATCCACTTCATATGCTGCACCCATCTCAAAATGACTGTACAACAATATGACTAATTCATTTTTGCAGTTTACCAGAGAAAGTTCATCGATCTCCTATTCCCTACTCCCACCCACTTTTCATTCCTGCAATGACTGGGAAATGCAACACTAATTTAGACAAGCTCTCTGTTACGCTGTGTACTAGTTCACAGCAAAACATTCCGTTTCAACAACAAGGCTTATTAATGACTTAATGGCTTATTAATGGCTTAACCACTTATGGCACTAAGGAGTTCTAAACAGCCACATCCCACCATACACTGTAAATCTTGTGTTGGGTTCTCTATCAATAATCTCTTTTGCCTGCCCAAAAATCCAAAAGAAAAAAAAAACAAAACCAACCTAGGACTCCTTGGATATAGCAACAGATCTTTCTTATATTTTCAAGAGAATTTACATTACAATTCAATGGTGTTTGTAATACATATGGTGACAGTATAGATCTCTTAGCATCCGTTATCATGGTAGTCGTCTGCAAGTTCTAACACATTGTCAGCTACACATTGTCAGCTACACATTCAGCATATGAAATATGATTTTGCATCTAACTTGAGCTATATTTATTGGCAACACATTTGTGCTAAAAGTTTATACCTAATAGGCATGTCACTGTCACTGAAGTAAAAGACAGTTTAGTCATTAGCCTTTGAGAGAAACCATGAGAGAAAATATGTTCTTGTCATTTTGAACTGAGCAAACAGGCAAGGGAGTGTACACAATTGTACTGCACTTACTAATTGCAACCTAATTTTTCACAGGTCAGATTTGTGGCATTTTGAAACACTACTTGACTTTCTTTAAAATAGCTTTACAGGTATATACAGGTTAGTCTGCCAGTAAAATTCCCGGTTCCCAGCAGTGATGCCAGTACAACTGACTAACTGAAAGTCTATGTTTACTTTTGGAGTTAACAGGGGTTTTTTCTTCTATTCATCAGTTATTTAACAGCAGTCTTAATTTTTGTTTGTTTTTTTGGAAAGCAAATTTCCCCTGTTAAAATATAGTCAAAGAACAAAAGCATAACAGTTGTATTTGTTTCCAGTGGCAAACACATGTATTCCCCTCATCAGAGCTCGGCCAGTGGTGCCAATAAAATTTCACAATCCTAACCGCTCAGATTAACAAATTGCAGTTCACACTGTGTTACAGTTTCACTTTAATTTTTTTTTTCTTTTCTTTTCTTTTTTTACAATGCTGATCCAAGGATAGTGTTAACACACATCAAAAGGGATTTATTCCACTCTGCATTGAACAGATGGCAGCTAGAGGACTGTGTGACTAAAAAACAATATAGCTGTGGGATGTGTGCTTGCTAGTATTAGCTGGGATGACAGTTCTCAAGCTCCACTAGGTGTCCATGTGCTTAGGAGCGTTTATGAAAATTCTGCAGTTCAACAACTCATTGAGATATGAGTACATGAAACAGATCCTTCTTTGTCAAATGGATGCTAAGATTGTAAAGCAGCTGGTTTAGTTCAAACATAACTTCGCTGTCACCTGTACTTCCTTTGAAGGTCAACACAGGAAAGCCACACACATGCACATACATATGCAATCAAAGATTTCACTAGGAAGTCTTTCTTGCAGCGATCGGTAAAGCTTTTGGGGTTTTGTTTTTTGTTTCATAGAATCATAGA
>VZTU01028011.1:1774-13787 GCA_013400835.1 Zapornia atra
GCCCCGCCCGCCCGGAGTCGGTCCCGGCCCCGGAGCCGCCGATCCCCTTCTGCCCCCTCAACGCGGACCTACCGCCGCGGCAGGGCGCGGTGCGGGCCAGGAGCGCCTCCGGCTCCTCAAGGAGGGGAGGTCGCGCCTAGAGGGACTGTGACGGAGAGGAGCTACGGAAGGCAGTGCTGGGCCGGGGGCCGGGGGAGGGGAAACCCCGGCGCGATGGCTGAGCGGGGCCGGGCGTTGATGCCGTGCACGCTGCTGCCGTCTGATGGCCGGGGAGTTTGGAGGGAAGGCACATCTGCAGGGGAGGAGATGGGGGAACGCCTGGGAAGAGGTAGGCACCTCTGCCCGGCTAGTCTTGCCCAGCTGAAGCGCTCCGTTCTTTGCCTGTTTGGTGGTTTCGTTTTGTTCTGTTCATCTTGTTGATGTCGTTATTTTCTCTCCAGAACTGAAAGCTTGGCACGATCCTGCACGGCCCGTGGGACAGTGGAGGTGGAGACTTGTGACCAGAGCGCACCCAAGGACCAGACTTGCAACCACAGGAGGGGTGTTAGGGAAAACCTGGACACTTCCTGGTGTAGTGTTAAGCCTGTCTGTATGTTGCCTCCAAACGGTCACAAACTATTAGGGAAACTCAAGGCTTCCCAAGATCATTGGTTTTAGCTGCATGGAAAGTTTGTGATGGTGCCAAACACACTCAGCTTTATCTATAGATTGGCCTTCAAACCTTTTACTCAGTGGTCTACAGAAAGGCGATGAAGTGATTCTAAGTGATGTGCACAGAGGCTCAGACAAGTTCCTGGCACCTTTGTAAAATACAGAGTAACAAACATCATCACATTGAGTCACAAGAGCACTCTGGTATTTGGCATTCTAGAATTTTTGAGAATGCTTTGTACAGCCATGGTTCTTGTTGTCCAGGGTGTGAACATAGCAACTTGGTTTTGAACTGAAACTTCAGAAATAAGTGTAAAAAAATTCAATAAAATCCATTCTTCCACTACAGTCCCAGAGGAGCTAGAGAGGAGCTAGCCTTGCAATATTTTTTTTAATGAAACAGGCTTCCTCACAGATGACAAGTTTGATGAGGTAACCAAGCAACATGTTAAGTAATGAGAATAAAAGCTTGCTAGATATGCAATGTATCTTCGGTACTTACAGCATAATCAGACATCCCCTTTGTTCAGCCAGATTATATCCATATCCAGTTATTTCCAAAGAGTGAGAATTTCTCTTGACAATTCTAACTTGACCCGTGCAAACAGAGCAAGGAGCAAATATCTCTTACGCTGAGAAGCACATAAATTGTAGGCTGCAATGTAGTAAGTAATACACATCTTTAAAAGAGAAAAATTGTAACCTAATAGAAGTTACTATTTTGTGTGTGCCAGAGTGTGTTTATAATGTGAGAAACAGTATTTTCTAACTGTGGCGTTATTTTTATTGTGCTCATGGTGAACGCATAGTAAAGCTTCTTACACACTTGGGTGAGGAGTATGAAAGTCAAAGCCCAGACCATCCTGGATCAGGCGGTATAGTGGAGGTGCTGGCACAGGTTGGAGGATTCTTCCACCTTCAAACAGGGGGACAGCTCAGTTATTCCAGCAGTAGTCAGAGGATGTTCAAGTTTCCCTGTAGCAAGAAGCCTGCTACAGTGAGAGGAGGGCTGGGAAAAGGCTACATTGTAATAAAGCAATGAGACATTGAGCCAGGAAGATGCAGGGAGATTTGGGGAGAATGCAATTTCTTTAATTTAATGGTGGTTTTTGGTTGAGGTTTAGAAAGAAGTATTACTTTTGTCATTCTCAGCAATTGTTGCAGCATATGGTGTCATAGTTGATTCATTCTGAAGCAGCACACACAAAAAAAAGAAGGAAAAGGAAACGTGATTTCCAAACCATCTCTCTTTGTAAGTCCTTCAGCTTGACAAATGTATGGAATATCTTGTAAGAAGCACATGGCCTTACAGAAACCTGACTTTCTTCTGTATAAATTAATGTTCTACATTATACCAAAATATTTATAGATTTTGAAAAGTAAAGAGATAAAAGCAGCAATGATATTCTTGGAAACAAACCAATCATATTTTCTGTCAGAGGGAATGTAGTACATTATCCAACTTACAAGTCTGAGATCTTTTGCAGGAATGTATATTGTCAGAACAAAGTGCCTTTGACTCATTAAAAAGTACATATGTGAAATTGTCCAACAGTTATAATTTTAAATAAGAGATTTGTTGGCAAGCTGAAGGGAATGCTGGAGCTGTCTCTGAGGCACGCACATGCAATTGGCATGTCTGTCAGAGCTAATAAAAAGGGAAATAACCAGTCAAGGATGTGGAGAAGAAAGAAGAATAATTCTGCTGAGAAAAACACAATTAAAATAAAACTAAAGGTGCTTGTTCAGAACACCCGTGGTCTGGGCAGACGTGGAAAAGATGTGAAGAGAACAAAGATTAAAGACTTGAAAAAGAAAATCTGTTTCTTTGCTGAATTGCTCCAAAATAATGTTTGGTAATGGGGTGGTTAGATATTTGGGGTACCTCAAAGCTCTATTCTGGTTATATGTTAAGTAATGAGAATAAAAGCTTGCTTGTCCACGTATGTCTGACATCTTTCCCTTCCTTGGAGCTATCATCAGCAATCCTTCTATACCAAACCAAATCTTTGAGAAGAGCATCAGACCTGCTAGAAAGCTGACCCTCTGCGTTGTGTTTGAATCCAGGATTTTTTAGAGGACAGCCAGTAACATTTTTTCGAACCATTCAGTAGTACCTTTTGAACTTGGTCCAGAATGAAGAACAGGCAGAATGACAGAAGTGTAACAGAATAATGGAGCGGTATGAAATTGTCTGTATCTGTATATGGCCAGTGAGTTTTAAAGAAGCGTGGAGGAGGAAAGAGAGACTATCTGCCTGTTCATTGCCATATTACTGGGCAATCTCAGCTGTGGGTAAAGAAAGTATGGGTAAATCTAAAGTAAGAAGAAAGTAAAAGATCCCCGTTGTGGAAGAAAGACAGCCTGTTACCTAGTTCCTCATTTCCTCAATTCCGACTAATGAAAGAAATTTTTTAAGTACTTGAAGATCTTGAAACAAAAGGAAGGGGCAAATCTATATGTTTTAATAAAATTGAATACTGCAAATAATCAAATACAGTACTGGGAGTATTTGACTAAGACATATGTTTGAATTCAGGAAATAGAACTGAGAATTAACTAACTACATAGGAATTGAATTTGATAGTTTCTTCAGATAATGCATTTTTGGAGCTAGCTTATACCTAACTGTGGAGGATTACGGTGTTAAAAACTTGCTTAAAACCAATTCTGAGTGGATAAATAATATAGTAAAGGAGCATACTTATGAGGATTTAAAATATTTATTGACCTTATACCCAGTACTGGCATTTAATGATATTTCCAAGTCTTCTATTTCAGAAGGTACCAGCCATGTTTAGTGATACGATATTCTAGTCATGAGAGAAGATTGGAGACTCATATAGTTACAGGTGGCTTCTGGGCTCCAAAAGTAGTTTTGTCCAAAGAAAGCAAACATGATCAGAAGATGCATAGGCATATCTGAGGCTCAGAACATATTTGTGGACTCCTGGTCCACAAGAGCCAAATCAAAATTGCAATTCAAAATCACAGCTCACCATTTCAAAGCTGACCATTTCAAGGCTTACACATGTTTTTCCTCAGACATAATTGCTTCCTTGCATTTATAGTACTGTTGAAAACTTTACATAAAACATGTTCAAGATAATTTAACAGTAAAAAGTTACATTTTTCTGAAGATCCCCATTTGTTCCCCAAGATTTTGATTCAGAGATTAATGCAGGTAGCTGCATTGCAGGGAACTGTTTAAAGTAGTAAGAAAACGAGACCTGTTTAATAGTTCAAGTGTAAATATAGATGGTATCTATGTATATGAAACATGTGAGACACTGAATTAAAAGGTTTATTATTGGGAGTTGTGTATCCAACCCATGGGTTGTTTGTGTTTTTTTCATTAAATGAGAGGAAAATTTGGCGAGTCTGCAGATAATTATTACTGCAACATAATCATCATCGAGGAAAATGCAGTGTGCAGAATATGGGAGCTACCAAGATCTCAAAAATCCTTAAAGTGCATTTAAAAAGACAACATTAGTGACAAAATCCCTGTAGTTTGATGGCTCTAAGTCTCAGAGCTGAAGATACAGAACACTTACACACATACCAGTTCTAGCTCCTGTTGTGCACAAGGCCTGACTGATGGGCACAGCAATACACATTGCCAGGAGAAATCTATAATGAAAGACCCCATATTAGCTCTTCTGAACTGTACAGAAACTCATTTATCATCTAGACCTGTTGATGAATCTTCAATGTGTTTCAGAATGGATTATGATATGACACAAGTAGCAATGGTTTTCTCACTGAAGCTTCATGAAGAGAGTCAAAGGGGTGCAAAGTGTCCTTCTCAATATATATATGTTTGGATTTGACAACCTGTATCAGTCAGCTGGGCAAAGCATGGTAAAACAGAAAATTGCTACATCAACCAGCAAAAGCACCTGGTTTGGTTATAACTCTGTTAATAAGGCTGTTGTAGAATTTTAATTATAAAATAGTTTGGTAGAATTGTTATGAACATCAATATTGTGATGTTATTAATCTGTAAGAGTAATGTTCATATTAATGATCGTACTAATTTTAAACCCCCCTACGTTCATGTCTCAAGAAAGCAATTATTTCCAGGGAATATTTATGTCTGCAGCAGATCCATTTCAAGGCCATTCTTGCAGATTTGGATTTAAGAATAATACTTGTATATACTGTGCACTAAATACTTCGACTACAAAATTATAAAGAACTAGATCAATTTAGAAAGTCTAAGTCTTTTTTAGTTCAAACGTTTTATTTTTAATGTCTTAACACAGTTTTTAAGCAGCAAAGCATAGGCATTCTTTAAAGTAAGAAGGAGAACTTAAGAGAACAACAAACTGTTGTCTGTTGTTGAGTGAACAAATTTCTCCAAAATAACTTGGAAGCCTCTATCATCCCATAGTTGTGGAATCACTTGCTTGAAAGAAATGTGTAAGAATCTCACAATAAACAGATGTGGGAGTAATATGTTGTTGCAATCCCCAGAGAGATTATTTTAAACTCTTAAGTATTTTGCTTAATATTGCTTTCAGAACTGTCCTGGTTCTGGCCAGGCCAGGGTTGACCTCCCCAATCAACCAACACAGGTGAGCTGAGTTATCCCAGGTGAGCTGAGTTAGCCAGAGCTGTTTTCCACACCACCTGACACCACTTGCCCATAAAAGCAGCTGGTTGGGGAAGGCTGGGGGCTGTTTTTTGCCTCTAGGGTGGTTGGAGTGTGGCTGGGGTGTTGGGTTGGTCAGTTCTTATCATTGGGCAGCCCTCTGTAATCGTCGGGTCAATAAGGTACTCTGTGTTAGCACTGGGTATGGGTGTAACTAGCCGTTATTGTTCTGTATTCACTTTGATATTTGGCAGTAAACTGTCCTTATCCCAACCCACGGTGGCTCTCTCTGTTTCTCTGGGAGTGAGCGAGCGGCTTGGTGGGCATTTGGCCTCTAGCCAGGGCCAAACCACCACAAGAACTCTTAACATTTAAGAGTCTTTTATAAATGGATTTTTAAAAATATATAATCTTCCATAATTCTTCTTAAAATATCACTAAATTCCTACTCATATGTAATTGATATAATTTAGATGGAATTAATGTGGAATTTATGTGAATGCTATTTGTGTATCATTTGTATAAATTTGCATGAAATCCATCATCATCATTCATCACCTTCCTCATCCTCTTTGCTATGATCATGGAGCTGCCTAGATAGATCAGTGTGCTCAGGACCTCTGTGTGTTAGGAGAGCTTCTGGGTAGTCTCTGCAGTATGTGGCTCCGAGTACAAAGCAAGCTCTTTCCCAAAGACCTCGCAAATTAGAAAACAATGCACACCAAGTCTGTAAAGCTGGCAGAATGACAGGATATTCTAGTGTAAATTATCAGTGTGCCCAAATCATAGATGTAGTATGCAAATTAGCAGAAGCAATCAAAGAAATTGCATCTCGCACAGCTGCAGGATTTGGGCTTACATGGGAACTTCCCTCGAAGATGCTGAGTGCCCTCAGCTCCCACTATCCGCTAATGCAGGCTGAGGGTACTAGGAAGAACTTGTCCCATTTTGAATCAAGCCCTTTGATAGCTTCAAGAAAATCTCTGATTATAATAATTTGTTTTGTAATGTGTCATTCTACACTTATGAAAAATGAGTATACTTGCTATAATTCAAGTATTCTACAGATACTTAGCTGTACTAAAAGTGTGCCAAGTATACTAAAAATATATTACTTTTTGTAAGGGTATAATTTCCTAGTAATCAGAAGATATACTCTGATTCAAAAATTGCTATAATTGTTAATGTTGGTGAGAATTACTAAGGCATCAAAGCAGGGGAGTATTTGTGGTATGAAGCTGCAGATAGGTAGTTGAGATCATCGGTGTTTAAACCATAAATGATGCACCTGCTGAAGAGATTCACTGAGGGGATACTGCTGCGTGCCACATGGCTAGTATTTTTACACTTCAGGGCAGCTTTATTGTTGGAGTTGCCTAGTTCCAAAGACCTTTCACTGAGGAAAGTGGGGGTTGCCTAGTTTCAAAGACCTTTCACCGAGGAAAGTGAGAGTTCTTCTTTCCAGAATCACAGAATCGTAGGGGTTGGAGGGGACCTCGAGAGATCATCGGGTCCAACCCCCCTGACAAAGCAGGGTCCCTAGCTCATATTACATAGATAGGCATCCAGATGAGACTTGAATATCTCCAGAGAAGGAGACTCCACCACCTCCCTGGGCAGCCTATTCCAGTGCTCTGTCGCCCTCACTGTGAAAAAGTTCTTCCGCATGTTGGTGCGGAACTTCCTGTGCTCCAGTTTACAGCCATTGCCCCTAGTCCTGTCCCCACAGACCACTGAAACGGGGCTGGCCAATTCCCCCTGCATCCCATGTCTAAGATATTTATAAACACTAATTAGGTCCCCCCTAAGTCTTCTTTTCTCGAGACTAAACAGTCCCAGTTCACTCAGCCTGTCCTCATAGGGGAGGTGTTCCAGGCCCCTAATCATCTTCGTAGCCCTTCTCTGGACTCTCTCCAGGAGGTCCCTGTCTTTTTTATACCAGGGAGCCCAGAACTGGACACAATACTCCAGGTGGGGCCTGACCAAGGCAGAGTAGAGGGGGAGGATCACCTCCTTCGACCTGCTGGACACACTCTTCCTAATGCATCCCAGGATCCCAGTGGCTCTCTTAGCCACCAGTGCACACTGCTGGCTCATAGCCAACCTGTCATCAACCAGGACCCCCAGGTCCTTCTCCACAGAGCTCTTCTCCAGCAGGTCTTCTCCCAGCCTGTACTGATACAGTGGGTTATTCCTCCCCAGGTGCAAGACTTTACACTTGCACTTGTTGAATTTCATTAGGTTTCTCCTTGCCCAGCTCTCCAGCCTGTTCAGGTCTCTCTGGATGGCAGCGCAGTGTTCCTGCGTATCAGCCACCCCTCCCAGCTTTGTATCATCGGCGTACTTGCTGAGGGTGGATGCTATTCCCTCATCAAGGTTGTCAATGAAGATATTAAACAGGACTGGACCCAACACCGAGCCCTGGGGAACTTTGCTAGTCACAGGCCTCCATTCAGATTCTAGTCCACTGATCACAACCCTCTGAGCCCGGTCCGACAGCCAGTTCTCAACCCATCTCACTGTCCACTCATCTATCCCTTGTTCTCTGAGTTTTTCTATCAGAATGTTGTGGGAGACAGTGTCGAAAGCCTTGCTAAAGTCAAGGTAGATGACATCCACTGCTCTCCCTCCATCCACCCATCCAGTGATGACATCATAGAAGGCTATGAGATTGGAAATTGCAGTATTAATTACAATCAGTTTAAAAGCTTCATTCAGTTAGTTTTTGTTTTGTCCCCACTATCTGTCTTGAGACTCCTTAGTTTTATCATTACTTGTTAATAATTATGATGCTTGCAACACAGTGCAGAAAGTAGGACTGGAGACAAGTAGGAATAAGACAAGGGCCCAAACGAAAGACCAATTGAAAGGCAGCACAGAAGACAGGTTGGGGATGCAGTCACTGTCCGTGAAGTGGTAAGAAAAAAGCAAGCAACCAAAGTCAAAAACACAAGAGTTGTTGTTCAAAGTAGAGAAGAGGGCAAAGGAAGGGTGATGAGAAAGACCCAAATGAAAATAATTAAAAACAAGTAGGAACCTGTAGGAACCTGTTACAAGGTAACAAATCAGAAATGCTTGATGATGGAGCATTTTGGCTGGAGTCAAAAACGAAGTAATGAGGTACAGGACAAATCCTAAATACTGGGGCATCTTATGAGCTTACACTAGCCCTAAGGAACAGAGAAGTCAGAAAGTTGACTGCTCAGGCTCTGTGGTGGAGACAGAAGCAAACCCTGTCCAAAACAAGAAACATTTGCATTCAGTTGTATTATGATCATGCCAAGGTCAGAAATCCTGTGAGAGTAGATTGTGGCTGTCAGGAGAACTGTCTGTGGCTGCTGACAGCATCTTCTCCTGTGCCTGGTTGACACACATGTTCTGTGGCACAGCAGAAATTTTTGTGGGTGATCCTGAGGTGCAAATCTGACTGGAAAAGGTAAAAATTCCACTGCTATAAATGAATGTTGTCCTTGTGGTTTTGTTGGAGGGAAAAAGTAGCAAAAGATTTTATAATTATGTTATTTCCCTTCTGTTCAGCACCAAACCTACTCACTTTAAAAGTCATACTGGGCAATGCTATATATTGCTTTTCTTACACAATGCTAATGATGTTTCTGGTCTGACCTTCCAGGCAGCCAGTGTTGAACATGTTAATGCATTTACCATAAACAAATTCTTATCAGCATTCAAACACTTTGTCTCTGGCTCTATAGTTCTTTCTAGTGCCACCTGCAAACACCAAAAAGTGCAAGAATCCAGGACAGCCTGTTCTCTCAGCCCAGGAAACTACTCCTTCTACATGATATGAATATTCAAACTTTTCTGTAGGATCTGGAAGGTTTGTGTCTCTTTCTGAGAAATATACTTCTCTGATGTCAGGATGTAAATTGCATTTGTGTTTTTAATACTGCCAAATTAGTGTTTGCTTCATGTAATCTTTGATCCATGCTTTGTTTTTCCTCTTGTTGCTTCAGCTGTTTGCCTTCCTCTGCTGTGTTCAATAGAGTTATTTTTTACTCTTGCTCTTTCTCTGTGATTCTTTCCAGCCATTTTGTGACCACAGCCTTTGCTGACTACTGCTTTTGATTTAGCTGTACATTTGTGCAAAAATACCATAGCTACCAAAGCAGTAGGAAAAACAGAGATTTCACAGAGACTTACATAGTGGCAGGAGAAAAGGTCAAGATACTGCATATTTTTAACGACTCAAGTTCTCTCTCATGTATTTGGTAAGCTCTTGTTTTGTTGTATACATTATAAGACATAATTTTATCATTCTGTAGCCAGGTACCCCAGTTTGAACAACCCATAACAATCTGAAGAAGGTTTTAAAGATCCAGATTGAACTGTGAATACTAATTAGTAGCTATTCTCTACTAATATTACTCTACTGACATAGATGCAATGTATGCTTTCAGTGATGTTCATTCATGGTTTCTCCATATTATATTACACTGTATTCCTTACACATCCTCTCAGCAACAAACTTCATCTGTAGTGACCACAGGAAAGGTGTCTTCATCTACTGATTATGCTTATTTCAAGTTATTGCAACACATATAGCAGCATTTAACTTGACAAATGATAAAAAGATGATGTAATAAAGGCTACCATGCTTTTATTTTAAAGATGTATAGGCTGGATCACGCTCAGATATTGCCAAAGCAAATTGGAAGCTAGAAATTACTTCACTACCTGCTTACAAGATGCTGCTTAGCTTGAGTTCTGTATCAAGTATGCTTATAGGAATGTCTTCCAAGAGGATGGATCATTAGCAATTGCCGATCTTGAAGTATTGCTGGGTCAGAAAAAATAGTTCTGGTCTTACAGACAGTGAAATTACCATGGTGATGTTGGTTATAGACAGAAGACCTGGGCTAGTATTCCTCGAGGCTTTGATCCCATAATTTACCTAACGCAGGACTCCAGTAGAGCTTCCCTCCTGGTTCTGAGAGCTTATATTGATTCTTAGGCATTCAATGACTTAATGCTACAGGCAGAGAAACACACAGATCTTCCTGATGTTTGCAGGTTTTAGGATGTTAAAATTATGTAAATTGAGCACAGTTTGCCCAAAAAGCAAATTAGCATTGTGCACCTGTAGCAAGCATAATATGTGTATTTCAACGAAAGTATGAACAT
Source organism: Zapornia atra (assembly GCA_013400835.1). NCBI lineage: Eukaryota > Metazoa > Chordata > Aves > Gruiformes > Rallidae > Zapornia > Zapornia atra. The sequence goes on from VZTU01028011.1 coordinate 12,165, forward strand.
TCAGCACATTTTTTCCTTATTAGCACTCCAGGAGTAGCAGTGACTTAATTCTTTGCTGTTGGAAGCTCTGTAGCTGCTACCCATAGACATTTTACAGTTGTCCATAAAACACATTTGTCAAAAACAAACATAAATTTTATGAAAAGTATTGAGAAGCCAGGGTAATGATTCATTCCTTTATAGAGTGAATTTCTCTGCTCAGGGTATAAAACCTTTGGCATCCTAATTCTGTGGGGCATGAAGAGAAATGTCACTTTCAGAAGTGGGTTGCCTGGCTTTGTAACACTTTGGATCTGGAAGGAGGTACTTGCTATTTGGGATGCAGAAATCATAGAGCACCTGTTCGGACCATATGAAGCTGCATTTTGGAAAGGAAGGCTAAGACGAAAAAGGCCTAGGAAGAATATGATCCAAACCCCATGGAAATAAATGGACTTCACGGTGACATGGTGCAAAATGAAGGAAGGGAATGTAAAATCCCATCTGTTTTTGTGTTTCTCTTGGTTTCATTGGAAGGAGAAAGTAAGCCTCAAGTCTCCACAAGTGATAATCACTTTGATATGAGGAATAAAACCCAGTAGTTACCATTGTATTTTGTGGCAAATGCCATTTTTTTCCTCATATAGTTGAATTAAAGAATTTTTGCAGTGATCTTGTTAAGTTCCTGGTAACACATTGGAAAAGACTTGTTTTGAAAGCTTTCTTTAAATCATCCTTGATCTGTGAGCAACAAACCTTCAAGACAGCTTAGTTTTTGTTTCCTGTTAACTGACTTACTAAAACTGTTCACCTGTTATTAAGAATGGGGTTTTTTGTTTTGTTTTGGGTTGGAGTTTTTTGGTTTGGTTTTTTTGAGTTGTCTTCTTCCTATTCTTTTCTGGTTTTAATTTTGTTTGTTTACTATCTTATATAGACTTGGTTATTTTAGGGTTGTAGTGAATTATTTTATACGTTAACTTTTATACAGTATGCTTTAGTGAACATTCATCTAAGTCCACAAGTGTCCTTGTAGATGCTGTAGGTACTTCTGAGTAACATCTGAACTTTTCTTTCTTTTGAATATTCACAAATGTGTTGTTAAAACATTTTGAAATTCAAATATAGACGTGATATAGGATATCACAGAATCACAGAATTGTAGGGGTTAGAAGGGACCTCAAGAGATCATTGGGTCCAACCCCCCTGCCAAAGCAGGTTCCATAGGACAGGTCACACAGGGAGGCGTCCAGGTGGGTCTTGAATATCTCCAGAGAAGGAGACTCCACACACCCCTGGGCAGCCTGTCCCGGGGCTCTGTCACCCATACTGGGAAAAAGTTCTTGAACTTCCTATGCTCCTTGCCCTGTCTCCGCAGACCACTGAGAAGAGGCTGGCCATTTCCCCCTGTGTCCCACACTTGAGATATTTATAAACATTAATAAGATCCCCTCTTAGTCCTCTTTTCTCAAGGCTGAACAGCACCAGTTCTGTCAGCCTGTCCTCATAGGGGAGATGCTCCAGGCCCTTGATCATCTTTGCAGCCATCTGCTGGACTCTCTCCAGGAGGTCCCTGTCTTTTTTATACCAGGGAGCCCAGAACTGGACACAATACTCCAGGTGGGGCCTGACCAGGGCAGAGGAGAG
>VZTU01028022.1:10035-42486 GCA_013400835.1 Zapornia atra
CAGGGAGAACTGAAAATAGATCCACACATTCTTGCAGGACAAGACAAAGACCCATGCCCACTCCCCTGCAGAATAAATACACTGAGTGGATCTATAAAGCTGCAGCTTAAACCACACTGCTCATGCACACACAGCCTGGCATTCTTGTCAGACCATACTCCTGTTACTTTTCACTGCAACTACCAGGAACCCTTATTGTTACTAGCAGCGTTTTCTTCTTCATTGTGCAGCCAAAAGTTTCTCCTTCAGTACAAATTAATAGCACACTCGGGATGGGAAGGTCTTTAGGAGACCATTATAGGATTTTGACGCTATTTGTGTAGTCACCGTGTGGCGCCTCTTTTACAAAAGGGTAGGGCAGCAGGTTGTGCAGTGCACTTGCAAGATCGTAATGCTGCAGATTTTGTTTGCATATCCAGATAGAGGAAACACTTGCCTTTACTGGCTTTAAAAAGGTCAGTGTTTGATTTAATAAATTCCCTGCCAAGAAAGCAGACTTCATTCTCAAAGGTTTAACACTAGCACTCGCTGGGTGGCTGGGTGTCTCAGAGCACTGCTAGCAAGCTACAAAGACTTTCACATCTGTGGATTTCCCCAGTTTGAATGCAGCCCAATTCAGCTGTTTCTATACTTAGTAGTCTCTCTAAATACATGGGAGATGAGTTTGGCAAAGCCTCTGTTCCAGGTCTGCATCACCCTGCAAATTCAGAGGTTAAAAAAATCATCTATGGGGAAACGCACGTTTTAAATTAAAGTTAATAAACCTGTCTTCCTTGTGCCTGTAAAACATACTGCAGCTCCCTGCTTAAGTTACGCATGCTCGAAGCTTTGCCCATACAAGCAGTCCTACTGACTTACTTCAGAGAATCCACTTGTACAAGTTCAGTCGTACACGTGCTCAGGCATTTGCATGATTAGACTAAAATAAATAAATCTGAAGCAGACTGTCAAAATAATAATTTAAAACTCAAATGCATAAATGCTGCCTACAATTGAACATAAAGTGAGAGGAAAACCTCATGCTCTCAAGGAAAATTGATTTAATAAATATTAGAGCAATAATAATAATGGTGACAGCTACACTGATATACTACTTTCTAACTTCAGAACATCGTAACAAATCATAGTGATCACAGATAGCACCGATGTATGGTATGTATTTGCATTTTCCTAAGTCCAATTATTGGGAGGGTCACAGTCTCATTTTTTCCCAACTTTTCTGAGTAGGTAAAGATGATTACGGCCCTTAATCATGCATTCAAATTCTGCAAAGATGCTATGTTTCTGTCCCTTCCCTTACAAATTTTGAAAATAAATAATTAATAAATGATGCATGTATTACATACATGTGTTCAGTCAGATCCATCTAAAGACAGCAACAAAACTCAGAACCAAAAACATGTGCGGTTTCTAGTTCCATGAGGGTTTTTTTTTTTTCAAGTGTTATTTCCTGAGTAATACTCTGTGTCCTGAGGATGATTCATCCAAAACAGGAACAGTAAAAATCAAGATAGATTTTGCCTGTGAAAATTAACAACACTCTGTGTGTACTTAAGTATCACTGCGCTGATGCAATGTTTTAACACTGCTCTCTGTGCCACATCTGTTATGAGACCCGGCTCCCGGTTGTCCTACCAGTCAGGCTATCACTAGCATGCAAGATTGGGAACACGACAGAATTTGTGCTCCCTCTGTTGGCTACCTCGCTCTTTGGTAGGAAAAACATCNAGTTAAATTCTTACTGGGAGGGAGCACTATTTTAATTTTTTGGATAGGATATGAAAAATGTATTTCCTATGCAACAGAGGATGAACTTAGAAAAGAGAGCAATCACACAAGCAGTAAGATGTCTGAACTCTGACTGGGACTTGACCAGGCCTTAAATTTTGCAAGCATAAATATCTGCTCTCAGAGTTTTGTCTGTAACGAATCAAGTGACACGTACGACTAAAATAATCAGGTTGAGACATACAGGCAAGTATTTAGATGTCAAAGTACTTGTATATCGTAGCACAAAAAACACTATCAAAAACTGGGCAGCTGCTTGTGAATGCCAAAGTTTAGCCACAAAGGCAGAGCTGGAAAAATAGCAGTACATGCATACTCACAGTATTCCACAAGAAGAAACCTGAATCAAATTTGAGTAGTAAGAAATCTCCTTTTGAAAGGCTTGGAAAAAATACTTCTAATTTATCCAAATGAATGACAACAGCTGTTTGGTTCAGTAACAGAAATCAAGCAATTATATTGCCTTGGTAATTACTAAGTCTCAAAGTGGTGATACTGGTCATAATATTGCCTCTGCTTTCTTGATAGGTAATTAACTCGTATGGTATCAACAGTTCCAACCTCCTTACTCAGTATGACTATCAAACAACTCGTATCATCGCAGGCACACCCAAAATGCAGGCACATCTCCTGCCGAGAGACTCCGCGCTGTGAACCTCTGAACCCAGCAGAGCTCTGAGGCAGGGGAAAAGGAATAAAACAGGGAGAGACTACAGCGTAAACAGGGCTCTCCTGCAAGGCCCCAAGATGTTAACCAAAAACATACTAGGTAATGACAAGGCTTAGTGAGCCACTGACTTATTAGTCAACACATGGGTGTGTGGCTGGCTGAACTTCCCAAATCAGCCTGTCTACCAGACAGTCAATTCCATTACCCTGCTCTAAAAAAACCTGCAAACCCATCAGACAGCAATCCTCCCTCTCACCTGCAGCACATCCAGCAAACAGATCTGTGTGGTCCAGGGAGCGGGGCTCTACTCCCTCCACGTTCTAACTGCTTTCATCATGACTTGAGTGTCTCTCCCACCCACAATAAGCTGAACTTCACCCTGCAGAGCTGCAGAGGTTTACTGGTTGACATTCTTGCCGCAAGAAACAAAGATGATGCTTGGAGCATTATTGCGATACTGTATTTGAAGTAAGCATCAACTGCTTAAAAAGGCTTTACTACCTCATTTTATCAAGCTCAGTCACCTTAACGTATTTTGGCTGCTAAGTATCGTATAAATTGTAAGGAAACCGAGCGATAGTTTTTGCCTGCTGAGGGACTGGTGTGTACAGGGCACTGCCGAGGAGTGGATGTGAAACACAAACATGTATGGATACGCCATATTTTTCTCATGACAACTAAGAAATGAAGAGACGCCAGTCTGCACTGCAGACAAAGTGTTACTAGATCCCAGCAAAGACTAATAGCTGCAAAAGCTTGTCCTGGTTTTGTAACCTGCAGAGATGAAAATCATGCGTGGCCTTGACACTGATCAAGTTAAGACATTCCCTCACTTTTTTTTTTTAATAGGATAGAAAATGGAGAGAAAAAAGACCATATTCTATTATATCCTGATTTCTCCTATGTGAATATTCCTGTGCCTCCAACAGGACTCAGAAAATAATAGCCGTGTCATTTCGGCTCTGTGGGGCACATGCCTTGGATTGCCATGGTGAGATCCTCATATCCACTCACACTATTTACATACCAAAAAGGGCTGATTCACCTAAAGCAGATCTTGCAGTATGCACGATTCTGGCAGAAGATACATCTTAAAAGCAAAACAGAGCAGTTCCGTAACTTCTCTTTGAAAAGTGTCTTCCCCAAGGCACTGAGGAACCTTACAGGAATCCAACTGAGGGCAGGGAGTGGATGTCAGTTTCATACGAAACAATCTGGGGAATAATGGTAGAAGGCTAGAAAACCCTGAAAACCCTGGGGCCAGGATGACAAATAGCATGTAACTGCCCCTTATTTCTACTGAATCCTCAGCTCTGAGTTCTGCACTTCCATGTTTCTCAAAGAAACACAAGCACAGCATTAATATTAATACTGAGCATTTTAGACAACAGATAGAGAAAGAAAACTCAAAGCCATCTGCCTGTCTACCCGTGCTGTATGTCACACTGAGAAGGTATTCTTTACAAAGATAAAAATATCTTGAAGAGCTCTCCAACTAAGAGCGTAGTACATCAAATATGCAGAAATCTAGCATACAAATACTATGTATTGCAGTCATCTTGAACCTGGGAAGTCATTACATTAGCCAGTGAATACCCTCCCCTGAACACAAACAACTCCCTTCTTTTATCAAACAAGTGAAATAATAGTTAACATTATTTTCAAAAAGGAGAATTAAGGGATGTAGAGGATACAAGGTCAACTGTAGCTGTGTGGTGTTCTGTTCCATAGAGTTTTAACAAGGAGAATCAATGTGCCTGTTTCCAAAGTTTTATGAAACCAAATGTGACTAGGTACTTATTTTCCTATACAACCATTGCTTAAAGGATTTTTTAAAACAAAAGGTAGAAACACAGTTCCAGTGCCATCTGTCCTTTTCAGAAAACACACATATAGTGAATTCTTCAGCTCCTTAGCTCAAAACCTTGTAATAATCTGTGGTGCTGCTGATCCATCTGTGACTAAATGCAGAGTGACTGTCTCTCAAGGATTTCATCAGCATGTACATTGAGTTAAATAACAAAAAGAGTAGAAAGAATATTTTGTCTCAAAGCAGGGGAAATAAATTATTGAGAGTAAGTTGGGTTTTTTTAAAAACAACTCTCTGCCTTACTGAAGAGGGAGGCTTCCATAGTGATCTCTGCAGTATAATGAGTGGAATTACTGAGAGAGAATGTCAGTCGCATTATAACTCAAACATAAACAGCAAAGATAGTTGCTGATACATCTGGAAAGCCCATTATCCTTTAGAAAAGAAACTTATTTAGATTTGCAACTTCAAAATAGAAAAATCCAGACAGCTTTAAACTGAAATGCACATATATATGGCTTACCTCTACATACCTTTTTAAATTGACAATATAAGTAGACTAGCTTTTGATATAATGTATTCAGATCGGTTCTAGCCACTAACCAATTATTGTGAAGTACTTTCAGATAAAAAAAAACCCTGAAAGATGCTATATAAAATTTACATTAAATTCCTTAGATTCTTACCACTGAGGTTTAAGTTCCTTGCACTTGACTTTTTTTTTAAAAGGATTTTTCTAACATTATTGAATGAATTACAGTACAAATCTATCTATTTGTAATATAGCACTGACATAAGAAATATTTGCATAATGGGTAACAGGAGAGAATCGAGTAATCAGCTCACACTCTGTGTAAGTCCCTATAATACAGGCCTGCTTTAATAGAGCAGCACAGGGAAGTCTCACTGCTAAACCCCTGAGTTTAGGAGCATACCTGGAAAGATGTGTACCACCTCAGGAGTGGTAAGGGCTTTGGAGCACAAGTCTTATGAGGAGCAGCTAAAGGAACTGGGATTGTTTAGCCTGGAAAAGAGGAGGCTGCGGGGAGGCCTTATCGCACTCTACAACTACCCGAAAGGAGGCTTTAGTCAGGTGGGGGTTGGTCTCTTCTCCCAAGTAACTAACAATAAGACAAGAGGAAATTATCTTAAGTTGCATCATGGGAGGTTTAGATTGGATATTAGGAAAAATTTCTTCACTGAAAGAGTGGTCAAGCATTGGAATGGGCTGCCCAGGATGGTGGTAGAGTCATTGTCCCTGAAGGTGTTCAAAAAACATGTAGACATAGCACTCCAGCACATAGTTTAGAGTACATGGTGGTATTGGGCAGATGGCTGGACTTTACAATCTTAGTGGTCCTTTCCAATCCTAAAGATTCTATGATTCTAGGATCTAGATGCAACCTACAGGAGGCAAATATGCTTTTGTAAAGGCAAGAATAATTAACAGCTAACCAAAATATAATATATAAATAAATGTAACTGTACAAATGCAAGTAGTTGCAAAAGGGCATTTCGGTTTTAAGACTAAAGGAGACAAAACACAGCAGTAAATCACCCCACAGGCTAGAAAAAAAAAGCTTTGTCCTCTGACAGCTGTGCAGTGATTACATATCTGATACATTTTTCCTAATGGTGCTTAAAAAAACCCCACAAAAACCAACCCCAAGCAAAAACAAAAAAAACAACCCCTAAACAAGTATTTCAAAGTTAAGTGAACCAAATTCTGAAGTTCAGACAAGGGGTTTTTGAAATAGTAAGTACACTTCTGCCTTTGACACCATGCTGGACTATTTCAGTAGCTATTTACACCTTCACTATACAGACAGCTTGACTTACGATACAGGATCACAATCCTTTTGAATTGGCATAGGCCCACACTGGTGCAAACAGATGTTTCTGTTGACACAAAGGAAGAGGTAATGAGAAGGCAGAAGACAGCAGAAGAGCAGAGAGCCTTTTGCAGTAACTATACACAACACTTTATAGCAACTATTTTATTACAGAGCTACTTCACTAGTTACTGTACTCTGCACAACCATGCCAAATTCTTGCATGAACTATTTAGCAAGTGACAGTCTTCCAGATTCTTCTTTTCACAGGTATCCTGAAAGTCCACACCCTGGATACTGCTTTGACATGTTAACACTTTTGCCAAGGATTCCTTCAGACTGCTACAAACAGGTTTTGTAAGAACTTCCAGATTTGTCTGCTAGTCTATTTAGGGAATGCGAATTAGAGTTGGTCATTGATAAAGAGAGTATTTTGTGCCATTAGAGCATCATCTGGCTTTCCCAGGTTATGGCCGTAAGCTGCGTCAGGGCAGGTTCAGATTAGATGTTAGGATAAAAATTCTTCACTAAAAGAGCTGTCGGGATGTGGAACAGGCTGCCCAGGGAGGGGGTTGAGTCACCAACCCTGTATGTGTTTGGTGATGTGATGTGATGGGTAGATGAGGTACTTAGGGATATGGTTTGGTAGAGGACAAGTACGGCTGGACTCGATGATCTTAAAGGTCTTTTCCAACCTAGTGATTCTGTGACTCTGTGAAACCACTATGGTTTTCTCAACAAGGAGCGATAAGGAGACTAGTAAGAGATTGTGATAATGTGAGTGGTCCAAAACAATTTGTAAGTAGAAAGTGAACATCAGCTGTCAACAGCCCTGAAGATGCATGCACTGCAGAGCTTGTTCTGGCACAGGAGTTTCTAATAGTAGTTGTAATCATAAAGCCAACTCCGCCTCAGTCAGTGACAAAAATCTGTCTTTCCCCACTTCAGCTCATGCATTCTTCCATAAAATGACACTGCACTTGAATTTGGGGTAAAAATTCTGTACCTACTAAGGTGGGGGGTTTACGGCTGACGTGGTTTCAGAAATCCTTGTCTCTCAGTTAGTTCTGGAATACCTGAAAGGCACACTTTACTAGCATTTTCAGCATTTCAGACAACAGTGATACTCCCTTTGTTATCTAGGAGCTTCCACAAGCTATTTTCAGACTGAGATGAAAAAAGGATACACAGACAAAATTCTAAATAACATCTGTGAGTGATGAACCGCTGGGCCTCCGCAATTCTTCTGTTTCCTCCCTTTTCACAACTTCCTAAAGGGTGCTTCTTGAATATCAAGTTATGAATATGATAGGGACCGTGAGTAATGTGACCCAGCCATTTGTTTAACAGGGCTAACCCCAAGCCACCAGTGCTTGCACAAGCTGTTAAGCTCTGTCATTATACCGGAGCTTCCCAGAGGCCAAGTGCAGAAGGGTCATCTCTTTGAGAAACTGTATACCCTTTACTTCATGTTTTACTCTCTGGGGTTAGCTGTAATGTGACCTTCGTAGTGACTTGAGGCTTGAGGTTGGAAAGTACAAATGCTGCAGCAGATCTGAAGGGCAGCAGTGGTGCGAGAGCAGTTCCAAGGCACAGCCATAAAGAAAGTCCATGATGGGACTAAATGATGCTGCACAGGAGACCTGTGCCCCCCTCCCAGACCCCAGCACCCGCCTCGGGCGCTTTGTGCTTTCTATGCAGAAACAGAAGGAAGGAAGAGAAGTACACATGATGCAGAAAACAAGCCTTGTGAAGATCCAAGAAGGAAAATACGGAGCCTGCAGAACTCAAGAGCTCAGAGTACACACTAGAAATTACTTTCAATTTAGCTAGGATGTTCAGATGATCAGAAAAAAACCCCCCGAAAAAGTATTCACGCATGATGCTTTGTATTTACTACAATCTTTATGTAAATGTCACGGTATCTTTTATTTTCTTTGCTAATACGATTTCTGGCCTTCCACAGTGAAATTCATGTTTGTCAAACGGACACTTTTTCTGTTAGACAAGTTTTTTCAGGATAAATGTTTAAACAAAAGACTAAGGAAAACAGCATTTAGCTGCACGTTTTTGATGAGGCAAACACCACACTTGTGACACACCATTTAAGAAGTTGTGCTTTGGCTACCGCTTCAGTTCATGTTCAGCCCTGTTATCATAAACTATAAATACAATAATTACGTCTATGTTCTGACAGTGGCTGGTATGTGTCTGCTTTCATGCATGCACCTAAATAGCAACTGTTCCTGTTCCAAAGAATTTGTACTCCAAGAATCCTGTGAAACAAAGGGGATCAAAAGTTCTCCATCTATCATCCCTTTACATCCAAGGGACGTGAGAAGGGAGGGAAAGGACATCAATGCCCTTCTCTTCAGGCTCACCATTGAAAGTGTGCCCCAAAGAAATACTGCAATTATTCCTGCCTGTATTCCTGACTTGGGTGTTGCGTGTTTTGGGTTCTCTTTGCCCCTCCTAAATTACGGGAAGAGAATGATTCAAAATCACCTCAGTTTACAGACAGGAAGCATGAAAAAGACACACACAAGACCAGAATGTGTAATGCAGGCCTTTCACAGATAACTTTTAAGGAATTCTAATGCACAAATGGGTATGGAGAAAAAAGGTTAATTATAAATGACACTGTATAATTCCTATCTAAGAATCCTGTGGCTCGCAAAAAGAAAGGTTATCCCAAAGTCTAATAAAACATCATGGCTGAATGTCCCTTTCTCACATGCTAAAGGGTACTGCTATTGTTCCTCAGCAAGGCAGACAGCTGGCACTGCACTCTAAGCGCCAACCCGGCCGCAGCCAGCAGCTCATTTACGACCCCAGCATCAGTCAGTGAAAGCAGATCATTTAGCAGAAAACCTCCCAGGCTGGTCGTCTTCCCATCCCTCACTCCCCCCACATGGTAGCAGGCAGGTCCGGTCAGGCTGCACAATTCCCCAGCCTTCAAAAGCCCAACATTTTTCATGTTCGTTTGAGAGGTTCTTTCCCTCAGATTCAAAGCTGCTTTCACAAACGTGTTAGTGGGTGAGAGCTTTCCATTCTCGCGCTAGATGTGATTAATTTGTGGCATTCACGTGGCTAGTTCTGCACAGACAATGGGAATGGACTGGCTCACACCCCATCTACAAGCAATTTATGCCACAGAAGTTCAGACTTAAAGAAAAAAGGCTTTGACAGAAGAAAGTTTCCTGCTTGTTATGGATGGCGCTGAGTGAACTGCAATCAAATATTTCTGCAAAAAGAAGATAGCGCTGTTACCATTAGTGCCAATTATTATTAAAACAGACCTGGGTAGAGACAAGAGCATCTTTCTCACAGCTGCACAGATGACAACAAAACACATTAAAAAAGCAAAACATGATTTTTACATTTCCTTTGGTTCACCTGGCAAACAACACGCACTGAGGAAGCAGAGACATGATACGCAAATAGAAATGTCTGCTTCAGCTCAGACACTCAGACCTCCCTGTCCCATTTACAATTACAGTTGCAGGAGTTGTAAGGTTAGTAAATTGCAAGAGGAATATTTCTTGACTTCTCTCGGTACTTTATTCTGGCTAAAGCCCTGAATGACAGTCCTATCCAATTCTGTAATCAATCTTAGCTCACCTTTTTGGACGAAGATAGTAAAAACTCAAAAGCATTTGCAATCATCTCTGTCAAAGAACACTCAAACTTTCTTTATTCTGGTTTCCCTTCTGTACAAGCAAGTGTTGAAAATCACCTTCCAGCCCTCCTGAATAAACTCACCCGTACCACACATCAGACACACTGACTCAAGTTTATACATAGATAGAGGAGTGCACTAGACCGAGATTTTATCTCCCATACATGCACACATTTGCTGGCCTAAGGAAACACATAAAAGTGCATTATGGTAAACATGCACAGACTCTAATCTGCATCAAAAAAGCAGCCCTCAGTGCTATTCACAAAATAGGGGTTTGCAATTCTTCTGAATGTATACCATAAGCTAATGACATCCTGCACAGGAGTCTTGGAGCATGGTGCCTATCATTATTTCAAACACTTCACTGTTTGCTGCCTCTCTGGTAGGGTGTAGGAGAAAATTTAAAAGAACAGAACAGGGAAGCAAAAAACAGGCAAAGTGCAATGGATGTCTACTTAACCATATACTGGCATGTGTTTAAAATTAGCTGGACAAAACGGCAAAAGAAGGAGCCAGTGCAGTGAGCTGGTATTGTGAAATGTAATGTCAGTAAATGGAAGGTCCTCTTAACTTCTATCAATTAACCCAGTACCTTAAAGTCAGTAATTACATACAGAAGCATGCCCTGCACTGGCCTTGAATTTGTTTCATAGCCAATGCATATAATTAGTCCTGATTAATATCCCACACTGCACATCAACAGTATCAGCAAGCCCAAATGATCTATACCGCTGCTGCCACAGGAAGCCTTAGCAGTCTGATTGGTGCCTTTATCAAAGCACTCTGCCCAAATGGGATCGAGGGCTGATTTGGCACCCACACTGCCTGATTTATTAAGAGAGAAACTGCACTGCCTTCCACATAATCATCTTAATCCCTTGCATCAACTAATTAAAACACAGGAAAAGCTTTTACTTATGTGTGAGCAATTACAACAAGTTCCTGGTTGGTGTCCAAATGGATTCATGACATTAATTTGTGAACAATAAAACCTAGTGTATTAGGGAGTTTCAACAGGCGACTTTACATACAGTATACACATTTTCATTAATTGTGAGCACATTAGGGCGCCAAAGGTGTGAACCTTACCCACACTTAATAGTCTTGTGAATGCTATTTCCAAAGAAGAACAATTAAAAATTAAAGCAAAATAAATTTGCAACAACGCTATACATAAAATCTGACCAAAAAACCCACTGCAAAATAACTAATAGTATGCAGCACTTAATTTCAACTGCTCCACCAGTATGCATATTTTGTCAACACTACCTTCTTGGATTAGATCGGTCTGTAAGTGAAACTGAGTCACTAATAGTAGAACTGGTAGCAGCTGTTATTGGGGATCATTCCCAGTTAAAGAGAAAGCGGTCTGTGCAAAAAGCTTCATCAAAAGCTGTGCAACCTGCTGCGTGGCTTCTGTTCTTCTGGTTTGCCTCAGTTAGAATGGGAAGCGCTCCAGCATCAGGGATGCGCATAATCCGACATGGGGGACAGTGCATGGGAACCCACTGGTTCGGTCATTCAAGCCAAGGCACTCGGTGATAAAGCAACACATTGTGGTTACAAGCTTGAAGTGCACAACCAGTGAACTTTTCACTGTGCAGATGGCTTGCTGTCTGGGTACAGCGTGTAACATACCTAAAAAGCCAGTGAAAGGCATCTCTCTGCTGAATTAAATTTTCTCTAAGTGTTGCTCTCATTTTTGTGCGGGTGATGTGAAATTTTGCCACTCACCTTATGAAAAGTAACAGGAGAAATCTACAGCTGGCCATTAAAATGTAACAGCAAACAAACCTATGTCGGCGCTTTGCTTCCTGAACAAAATCCTACCACAACTAAATACTCCACGTTTCTCCTCCAGGCTGCAATAAACAATTCAGTGGGATTCTCCTGCTAGAATTTCTAGCACGTTTACATACAAGGGTAGTGAATGGTTCTCATACTGACAAGGGAGTGTACATACACCCTCGTATGTAGAGGAATGCGCAGTGGAGGAACAAGCTTCCCTTACTCCAGAGTGATGAAAGGCTTGACATATTTTAGCAACTACATAACATAACTTGGGAATATTACTGTCTGAAAAGTAACGGTTGCTCCCTAAAGATGATGTTTATTATTCATACACAGCAATTTCCCTATAGCCCAGCAAAATCTCTGTGAGAGCAGTACGACAGAGAGCCTGCCTACTGAAATGCATTTTGAACAGATACCGGGTACTAAATATCATAAAGAATGCACAATTCCCTGGCTTCTGTCAAGAGCAAAACAGAATCACTGAAGCTTTTTTGGGAGGGAAGGGAAAAGGGGTGGAAAAGTCGGGGGGAAAAAAAATAAATCTGGAATTGCTTCACTGCTGGCTAATTCAGTAAAAGGAGAGAGAAATTTAGATTGATTGTGTGAACTCCTCCCCTCTCTGCTGATCCAGTACCCTTCCCACATCTGTCTTCAGTTGCCCAGGGCACCTCCTGCTGTCTTCCTCAACATGGGCACTCCCCCTCGCCAGACAGATCCTTAACCTGAGCAGCTGTATCCTGACCAACTGTGCCACTGCAAGATCTTACAGAAGGATAAAAGAAAATAGAACGGCTCAGTAAAATACCAAACCGTAAGCCACAATACTTTTCCAACCCCAGTTCCTTTCAAAGCCAATGCAGCCCAAGCTGGCACCAGCAACCAGCTGGCAGCCGTACAGCTCTGCACCTCGGCACAGAGCCGTAGCATGGAGAGAAACACACACACGTAGCCTTAGCTGAGAACTAGGAAGTCAAGCAAATACTCAAGCTTTATAAGCACATATTTATGAGGCAGAGTTATAAAACAATTTCACATCCTGCTAGCCAACACTAGAACACATTTTCTGGAGTAATACAAACTAAAAGGTCTGCAAGAGCAACTGAACGCAAGAGGTCTGCATCTCTGTCTCTCCCTTCCATGACGCTCCTATTCTTCATTCCACCTTCACACTTAATTCAACCCTCCTTTATCACTTTGTTTTGTGACTGCGGTTTGACAGAAGTACAAAGATATTTTGTAGCAAGAGTTTTCTGCACCACCAGAGTAGGACCCCTTTTATCAACACCCCTGTAGTACCTCAGGGTTTTGACAGAAAATCCTGTGTAACACAGGCAGCAAGCTTGTCCGCCAGCACATTCCCACCATCATCAATTGGAAACGCTTACTTAAGAAAATCTGTTAGTATGTTCCACTCTGCTCTGCATGCTCCGGCAGCGATGCCACCGCTGGAAACAAGCACTGGGTAACTTTACTGTGACACCTGCCACCACCACCCTGGAAGTTTCTCTTAACTACTCTGCTTCAGATGTGCCATCATCCCAGGGCAGAAAAAACCCCCTCCTGTTTGTCACCTGTGGGAGAACAACCTTCCCAGGGTGAGGATGCTCCCTGGTGAGAGGCTGGCTGCCCTGAGGACCTCTGTCCTGCGCCTAGTGTCGCCTCTCTCCTCCAAACATCCCGAAGAGAAGGGGGGATCTATGAGTGAGCAGAGGCATAATGGCTATAACAAATCAGCAGTCATAGCAACCTTTGGTTTGTCTGGCTTTGTTTTATTGTTTTATTTTAGATAAGACACTAATCCCGTGGGAAGGCAGAAAGAGAAGAAGAGAGCACTAGCAAAAGCAAGTATGTCTTACCTTTGAGCAAAAGGTGCCAAACATGTCTTACCTTTTAGCAAAATATTCTGGGTACAAAGTGTCTGGCAATAAAACATTACTGTTTCCTTCTATTGGCCATTAGTCTCAGCATGCAACATTAAAATCTGTTTCCTGCAACAAAAGACTTCGAGGGTTTCGCTGGTGCGATATTTTAGCCTATCGAAAGCTCTGAAACACATGCAGTTCATGGTTTCTGTTTTATTTGGGGATGGGAGGGAAGCTGTGAAAAATTTCAGAAAAGAAAAAAAAAATCAATACATATCAACTTTGGTAACAGCAGCTGTTGGCAAGTGTTCCTTCTTTGAATAAAGCTGTCAATATAGCTAAGAGCTTAAGGGCCAATTTCCAGAGAGAGTTACCTTCCCAGACTAAAAAATTAATGATTATAAACATTCTCTCTTTGCTTCTGCCCCATCCCAACACTCTTTGTTTTCCTCTGGTAATCAGCAGAGGCAAGCTGTCACTGTTATGTGCATGTTGCGAGCACAAAGAAGGGGAGTGTGAGGTGATGGCAACCCTACTCCCCCCAGCCTGCCTGCCCACAAAACAAACACACACACTCCACACATACACCCCAGCTAAATCCTTTGGGGGTGGGACAAAAAAAAAATTTAAAAAAAAATCGTGAATTGATTGATAGGGCATTAAGGCTGTGGCGGAGTTGTCCACAGATAACGACCATACTGGATCTGGCACACATCCAGAAATTTGAAGTGCTAGAATTATATATGGTGGCATGTGTCAGGCCATCTCACTGCACCTAACAGTTGTCTCCAGCTTCATTTCAAGCTAATTAGCTGCAAAAGTCACTTGAGAAAATTCTCCCCTTTGTGGGGATTTCACATAAAGGCCTCTAAAAAATATCATCGCTCCACAGTCAAGAGCTGAGGAACTGGAAAAGACCAGAAAGTTTCAACATTTATAAAAAAAAATCAGTCAATGCTATGAAGCACTAATAGGACATAATAGAAATTAACAACAACAACAAGAAAAATCAATAAATTAGTTCTGGCCAATGACAAACCTCATGGGTTTAACTTGATATGTCATTAATATGAAAAGAATTTGACAGTTTACATAAGGGATGTGACCTAGCGCCAGCAACCTCTGGCTTCTACATTTTCCAGATGGCAAGAGATTAGGCTAAAGTCTTTATTCTCATAAGAAGATTTTTTTTCCTCCATGGAAAAACTATAAAGGACAATTCTGTTCCAAACTTCAAGTCTCCTTCACAAACGTCTACTCAACCTTAACTAATGTCTATTAGAAGAAGTCTTTGGGCCTGAAGCTCTGAAGAAGAAAAAGAATAATAATTTAAAAAAAAAAAAAAAAGAAAGACTATGGCAAACCTGAGTTTAATGCTTCCTTTTAAAAGATATATTGGCAAAAGCAGGGGGAAGAGTTTGGACGGTCATTAACTTAAAGGAAAATGTTGGCAAGTTTCAATTGTGGATGTGAACACCTGCTTGAGTTTGATGGACTTAAAACAGGAAAAAAGTTAAGCCTACTTCCATATTAAAAATACAGTTATGTTAAATTCAGTATGTACTGTTTTTCTCACTTTGTTTTATACCCATCATTGACAAACACTTCGAGGGACATTCCTGCTTAATATGGTAAAAAGCCATTGCACAGGGCACTGTCTATGCTTTGCAAACGTTAGTATGAAAAATCGTCCCTTGACAAAGAATGGCACTATTTCCCATTAATCCCTGAAATACAGCAAAGAGGTAAACTGGAGTCTTTCATTGCTTCTCATCTGGGAAAAGACATGGATGATTAATCAAAGTGGACCATCAGGTGAAAATACACTGTGTGAAACATGACTCTTGCAGACAGAAATTCGTAACCGATTAATCAGATTAAACATTAAAAAAACCAAAACAAAACATATTCCTCTGTGCCCAAGGTATCAAAAAAGTCATCTGAGAGACTTGTTCTCTTCTCCCTCCAACCATCACAAAGTATTACCTCATTTCTTGCTTTACTGGCATCACCATAGTAACCTTTCCTCTGCAAGAAACATTCCCCAGGGGCCACCCCCCTCCAGCACATGCCTTCAACACCTTATATGCTGTGCCGTATAAATTGACTTGTCTCTGAAGACTCAGTAAATTCAAGCGTTCAACGCATACCGGACCTCAGCCATTAAAGGATCATCTCCAAATGTAAGCTTAACAAGTGCTCTACACAGAACAGATTTTAAAGTGATCAACATTTTGGCTCAGTCCAAGAAACAGAGCAACTATTACCATGACATTGTTTCCCTAACTACCCCTCCTCACCTCCCACCTTTGATAAGTCATTTTACACATGATCATTTTTCATTCTTGAACACATAAACTGGTAAAGATAAGTTTATAGTACTTTCCACGTAACAACTGTGGCACTTGGATTCACACACTACAAGTCCTGCAATCATGTAACTTGAGAATGTTAAGGAAGTGAGCTAAGAGGATTACATCACAATGCTAAGTTTTCCTTAACGGTCCAAAAAGAAGAAAAAAAAATAAAAAGGAAAAAAGTATAATATACCAAGTGATCATTTTATAGACTTCCCTCTGGAAGAAGTAAAATCTGCATTTCATGAAATAATTTGGGGAATGGTCAAACGTTTGAATTAGTAGTAGAGTTCAGGGATGTAAAAATATTTGCCATAAAGTGTTCCCTTAGAAAAGACAGGAGGTTTTTTTTCCTAGGCAAGGCATTTTACCGTTTTGCACCAACTCTGGCATCTTCTGTCACTATCAAGTAAGAAAAACAGAAATGTTTGGCACACTCCTGAACAATACTTCTTTGCCATCCCACCCTTGTCCAGCCGAGCTGCACTGATTCTCGTCCAGCAGCTGAGGACACTAAATCCTCCCAAATTCCTCTCACCACCTCCTCACTGGCAGAGGACTGCTCCACACCATGCAAGAGGGGTAAATCGTTTAAAAGATGACTCAGAAACATGCTCTTTCAAGCTCTCCACTTGCTTTGCCAGCACCGCTGCTGCTGCTGCTGCAGCTGACAGACCCTCTGCTACTGCCACGCCACCCAGATCACCTCCACTGCTTCTGAAGTACCGCCTGCTATGGACCCAGTAGGTCAGCTGTGTGTTTATACACCTTTACGGGCAGCATTTTACTTCATCCCAGACAATTACAAACAAAACCCTTATATGAGCATCTGTTCCAAAAAACTCCATGGCGGCTATACCTTCTGTAAGAGCAACAAGGGGAGCAATCCCTTTGGCTTGCTGAACAAACCACAAAGTTTCTGATATTGTTCAAATGCTCAGAGAGGATTACATTTGTTTAACAAGTAAGGAAAATTTAGAAAAGAAGAAAAAAAAAGGGTTAATTCAGCACAGTAGAGGATGGAAGAAAGCCATACAGAACTAACTCCCTTTTAATGTTCAACTTATTTATGTCAGCATCTGCCCAGTATTTCCGAGTGTCCTTTGAAAAGACAAATCAGATCCCCACGCAGGCTGTTTAAGTGTGCTTTAAGCTCTTCCGCTTTTCCTCCTCGTATATCCCTGTTTCCACACATCCAGTTTGTTTTTTTCCAATCTTTAGTTACATTCTACTGCATTTCCATTCCCTTCTCCAATTCCTAATTGTTTATTTCATGCTTTCCACACATACTCAGCAAAAAAAAAAAATAATGCAAAAACAGAATAAAAAGGAGATTCTAAATTACTCCATAGCTGTAAGGAATTTTATAGGGAGAAAAGATCTGGCATTTGACTGCTGTGGAGGGAGCACTAGATCCTGGAGATGAGTGGAAAAGCTGGAAAAGCCTTGGATAGATTTGGCCTTCTAGTTCCAAAAAGCTCCAGTCTAAATTAGCACATTCTTTCTTGACTGGGTGAGCTATCTATTTTTTTAAAAGCCCAAACAAAGCAAACCAAAAAGATGTACCCCAAACTAAAATTCTACAAACCCCAAGTTTATCCAATTAATCAATACATTCTTTGATGCACGATTCAAATATGATTTCTATGCGATCTAGAGAGCGGTACACACGTTTTCAATACCGACTAAAAATAAATAATGCTAACAGTAGCAAACCTCCATTTTTCTTTGCTAGCTGTAGTACTCCTTTTTTTTTAAAGAAAAAGCAGCTTTGTAAGTACCTAAACCAAGTTTCTATTTTTTTTTTTTTCTCTTAGGGGCGGAGGGAAGATGACGGCAAGGCAGTAGGAGGCATCTTTAAAGCCCTGGTAATAAGATTATAATAGGGATATGAGTAAATATATCCTTGAAATCTAGTATTCAGTGGCTGGGATAGCTGTGCATTGTACCTTGCAGAGATACAATTCTAGTCCCTTAATCAAAATGAGACTGAATGGATTCAAGAGAAACAGAAATTAAAGTACATTTAGACACTGCTCTTGGTTTGTCTACTTCCTCTCTGTGCCAGTAGAAGACATTTTCCCCAGATGGTATGCTAAATTGTGTTCACAGATCAAAAAGACCACAGGCCAATCAAACAGGTTTTCACCTTTCATTGCCAGGACTTCTTTTCAGGTCACAAAACCTAAGCCAAGATCCTTACTTCCAAAGCAGCAAATAGCATTCTCAGTTCTCATGTCCTTCAAAGTTCATCTGAAGCGATCATTCATATTTGGTTATTGTTTTCTTGAAGAAACAAATCGCAAACACATGAGCAGCACACCCCTGGGACCCTGGCAAAGGGTTTGTTTGTGTATTTTTACATTGATGCTGCTTATACAGCAGTGTTTTCAGTATTGGGAAAAAGCACATCTGTCTTTGTCTCAAGGATGGTGACCCCTATCTGTTAAACCCCCAAGAGATAATGTTGACAGAACCAGAGTTGCAATTTGTCTAGTAGCACTTGGAAATTAGAGCAGCTCTTTGCAACAGTGGGATGTTTCTACGATGCACCTAACATTCCAGATGGACTGGATCCAAAATCCACTTGTCCAACACCAAACGAGAAAGAATATCATTACAAAATATAGAGAGATCATCTTGGCCTCTCCCTGCTTAGACGAAATCTGGGCACAGAGTTTTGCCAAGCTTTGGAAAGCCGAAGATGATTTTATTTTAAATTGCTGAGCTCCATAAAGAGCTGCTTTTGTAGAGACCTAAAAAGAGAGATTAGTTGGGTGATCTTTAAATGTAAAATGTGTCCCTCAGTAGCTTCAGCCACAGAGCTCATCTCTCCTTTCTGAACAAAGCCATATACCTAGCCAAAAGTTAAATTGTATCATTGACAGAAATCACAGATCTTGTTTGCCATCCAAAAGCTGAGAAAAAAACCCAGTATCGCAGCATGCCAGAGCTTAAAGCAACCTATTTCAAACTTGCAGACTATGCTTTTCAATTGGGATTTGGCTGGAGTGGAGGGTGGAGACATCCTTTTCTAACTGCAGATTTTAGTTATGCCTTTGATTAGAAAAGCACTGTTCTCTTCCTACATACAGTTTGTTTTTTAAAGGGGGAAAAAAAAAATGGACTGCACTAAACATTTTTCTAAAACTTCTGTTGGGGAAGACACAACCTTCAAATTGTGAGCAGGGAGGGGAGCAAATTGATTTTGCACTAGTAAGCAGGAACCTGGACGCACACAGGAGCAGAGTGCTCAATGCGCCAGCTTCGCGGCTAATCTGAGGGAAAGCTAGGGTTCTCACTTCAATGGGTGAGCCGTCTGGCAGAAAGTAACAGGCAGCCCTCCTACCTTCAATGATAACCAAAGCAAAATGTTTTGTTCAAGGTCAGCTCATTTTCAAGCTTTCTCTGTGCTCAAATGGCTCAGCTGCTCCCATGCATATCTTTGAAAGATCCCTGCAGTGAGCTGCAAAAGTCCTTCAAATCCTCACCAGACTAACACTGGAAACTCAGGATAAGGGGAAATTGAAAAGGAGCAACAGAAAGCACCAGGAGGCTACTGGAGCACCAGCTGCACTCTATCTGTTTTAAAAGACGCACTCTGTGATCTCCTACATCGCATGTAAGACTGTATTAACCCACAATTCTGTTGCTGCTTTCTTCAATAATTTCATACGATAGTTATTTTCACTCTTTCTTGCTTACAGCAACTGCAACTTGGGAGGAAGAGAAAGCCAGCCTCACCGATTAAGCAACACAGAGCACTCGCTCTTGGAAGTCTTTGTTAGCAATACTTTCCTAAGTTTATCATTGACTATACAAAGCATAAAAAACTGTTAAGTGCTCCGGACACATGCAGCAGTATCTCAGTCCTGTCATAAAGACAACACATTAGTCAAGATTTCTTGAAGCTGCAAGAAAGCATATTTAGCAACAAGAACGTCCATGCAACAGCTTCTGACAGCCACACAGCAGCCAAAGTACTGCTTACTATTGAAGGACAATGGATTTCAAAATTAAAAAAGAAATTACGCAGATTAATACTTTTCAAGTGTATTCATCTCTGGATCAACTTTGTACTGAAGTTCTATTCTGCAGCTGTTTTAATTTCAGAATGACCTTCATAAAAACAGCACTTTAAATATTTAATCTGCTTCTACACTACTTTTCCTCTAATTTTGAGAGGTGTCAAGATCTTTAGCTTCAGAAATATCAGAATCTGTCTAATGATTGGCTTTAGCATGAAGATATTTTCAAATAGTAAAACATTTTTTCCAACTTCAAAACACACTTTAGTGAGATGAATTCCACTCGTAAGGAAAAGACTGAAAAAATACTATATAGAAGACTTTGCACTGACACAGCAAAGTGTGTCTTCAGGACTTTGAGTAGGAAGGCTAGTCATATTTTTCACTAGTGCCTTAGATGTCTTTCCTTCTGTTTTTTATCTCCTTACAACCTACGGGCAGCTAAAAGAATGACTCCATGACATTTTAGGCCATCAGAAATATTCATAGGAGTATCCTGCACTATTTCCACAACGCAAATAAACCCAGTCAGTGTCTGTTCAAAATCACAAGAAGTTAAAATGCTTCCAAATCTCATTTTTAACCACTATTTTAGCAGAATCTCCATTTCAAATATCATTTTTGTTTCTTATTTGAAGTCACCAAGGGCCAAAAGCCAGGTTAGCAAACCAAAGAAATGTATTGATTTATATTTGCAACACTTACTTTAAAAAACTTTCTTAAAAGCCTTCGATATCGTTACCACCATACTCAAAGACCTGATTGTGTGCAAGGCAGAGCCAATTCCACTGCTCTTACTATTCAAACGAATCTGTGCACAAATTCCCTTTTCCAGAGGGAAAAAAAAACCCAAACCACCAAAAAAACCAGACCGCAACAAAAAAACACCCAAATTGGTTCTCTGTGAAAGCATCAACGTTTCTTCCACAGTTACAAACAGATGCTTAACGACTCCTTCCTTACAAAGTTTATAAAATTTACAAAGCAATTGCAGTAATGCCAGGTGCGTAAGTACAGACCAAAATTAGCAACAGAAGAAAGCAAGCTGTTGTTACCAATTTTGCATAACACTATGGAATACCTAGAGCAGAACCATGCTCCTTGGAGCTCCGAGTCTCAGCGACCTCAGTGATACCAGGCGACTTGAAAATAACCCTTCCAGTACAATGTTTTCCTACCTTTACCAAGGATCATGCTCAGGACTTAAAATTAGACAGCTTGCTCCCCAACTCGGCTCAAAGAGACTGTTTACCACTGAATTGGAAATTTTATTGCTTATGGTGCGTGCACTCGATTCTAAAATGACAACAAGCTTAACTGTTCAAGAGATTCTGCTCTGAAAAAAATAATTCCTGTAAAATCACTGCTTCTTTGCTTCCATATTACAACAGAGAATTACTTTACAACGATGGTTTGCTGTATTAAAAAAAGTATTGAGACACGTGAAACAAAACAAAGCTCATAAACAGACATGCAGTCATTTTAAACAACAGAAAAGGGGAATTTTGGCTTTTTCTGGATAAATGGCTTAAATAACTTACAGTCAGGATCCCTTTTATGGTTTCAAAGAAGAAGAATCGCCGCTGTGCTCTACATATCCCACCGTTAAGAAAGCAGTTGGGTGCTTCCTGAGGTGCAGGGTAATTACTTCATATTTTATATACCCCTAAAATACTTCAGAGGAGGAAAAGAGGTGCAGAATAGAGTTTATTGTGCTCTTTTCACAGTTTTTCATTATTTGGGTAAACATATCACATCTTTAGAAAATAAAATGGAAACAACAGCTGAACCACAACTTTTCAGCTTGCCAAGTTCTACAATGTGTGACAGAAGATTAAAATAAAATAGGGTTAGTAAAGCTGGAAGCTTATCCAAAATATCGCAGCAGAAATGCCTCATTTCTTGGTTTGCATACATTTTTATAGGAGGAGGAAAAACAAAAAGAAGGGTGATTTATGTTTGCAAAAAGGGGCAAAATTAAAGCTGAGGGGACTCAAACCAAGCGCTAAAAAGAACTGATCCTTCACAGAAATCTCGGCGGGTTCAAATATATAGATGCTTTTGGCTTAATCTGCTTAGAAAACATTGCCAATCAGCATGTAGCTCCTCAGCAAAAAGAAGCCTTCCTCCAGAAATGTTTTATCCCAAGAGAACCTCCCTCCACAGTACAGCCCTGGAGAAACTATGTACTAACAATCAGTAGGAAATGGAGTCTGGAAACACACCACTTTGGATGGGAAAGGATGACATTACTCAGGTAATAAATCAACATAAGATCCCACTTAATATGAAACACATTTATGCTACCCTAAATTACACAGTTTAAGAGCATGCTGATCCAGTAATATATTTTAGGATTTTCAATGAGCTGCCGCAAGTTGGGACAACCACATCATTACTTCAAAACTCCTACAAAAAAACTTTGCCTCTTGCTAATCTTTTGTTCCTGAAGGCAAAACCCCAGCTATCACTCCCAACATGGAAATCACAATGAATTTTCTGCGGGTTTCTTTTTCTTCATCATTTCAGCTTTTTATAGCTCCATTCTCAGATCATTTTAGCAGGCCATTTAAAAAATTCACATCTGAGAGAAGTACTGAGAATGAGTAAGCTGTTTGTAAACCCCATAAAATAAGATTTCCAAGGTAAATTGCACTTTTTACTGTTTTCACGGATAATTTGGAGGAGGAAAAATATTCAGATTCAGTACATATTTCACAGAAAAACGCCCTGCTAAACCACCATCGGGTATCAAACCTGCAGTAGAAACCCATTTAACCACACAGCACATCCTGGACTAGCACAGCACGGGTGAAAGGGGCAAGACAAAAGCTGGTGGTGACATGAGCTCCTGGCTCCTCAGCCAGGTTCTCAAGCGTAAATCTGTAACACATACAAATTTCTATTTAACTCATTGCTGCAGGATGAGCAGCAGCTCCCGGAGCCCCTCCCAAGAGGCCAAAAGGTACACTCACAGCCCAAACACGGCATTCCCAGTGAAAGGTTATTTACGGGATGGGCTCCTAAGAAAAGTGTCTGCAGATGCCCCCCTATCTCAGGTTTAAGGGCTCTCTGGCAGCAGCTGGTACAAGTCTCCTCAAAGTATTTTTACTCTACAAGGCGCACCTGGTTTTTTTCTTTTTTTTAAATATATCTTCCTCAGCCTGCATGCTAACACACTGAAAACAAGTCCCCAGGTGGGTTTAAAACAGGACAGCAAAGAGAGGCGGTGCCTGGGAGGAGCATCAGGAACAGAAACCTGTGGATTTGGATCTGCGGTCTTGCACATCAGGGATGAGCGAGCAGTCAAGCATTGTGCTCTGCTCGCCTGCACAGGGGGACAGCTCTCTCTGCAGATTTTTGTCCTATTGTCCTGCCCTACCCCCTAAAGCACAAAAGGCTCATGCATCAAGACCAAGAGAATTTTGGAGCTGGGGGCACTGAGGAAGGGAAACGATCCATGCAGATTTTTTAAATTTTTTTTTTTTACAAGTGACTCTCGAGTTCTCCCCATATTCATACTTTCCTTATCCTGTTTTCACCGTGCTGACACTAATCCGCCTTGAAATTGGCTGATTCTGCCCAAGCCATGTTTACACGGAAGCGAGTTTCATCTGGTTGTCCTCATTCAGAGACCAGTTTCTGCTCTGTGGCAGGAGAGATTATTAAAAAACGTATATTACAAGCACATGCTTTAAAGTGACTCAGCTTGGAAAGATAACTGTATTATATCAGCCTTCCACTCCCTAGGTCACAGAGAGGGAGAGGTAGCAGTAAAAATCTCAAATGGAAATTGCTTCCTAAATATATTATCCTCCATAAAAGCCATTTAGCAACTGCTACTACCCACAAGACAAAGGAAAAAGATAAAAAGTACATGTGACAGGACAGAGTTAGGAGGGGTAGGGAGGATTCATTTGCATTATCACACTGAACATTAACCACAAGAATGAAAAAAACCCCAAATGCTCCGTTTTGCACAAACATCAATTACATCCCATAATTTCACTGATTGCTCTTTGCCATAGAGGCAAAGCACAAATTCACACATCATCCTGGCTTTTCTGGCACAGGCAGCATTTCACTGACCATATCTGCATGAGATTTCCCCTTTGTTTTGGGGGAAAGGGGAAGAAAAAAACCTATTTTCTCCTACAATCACCAGTATGTGCAGTCTCAGATGAGGCCTTAAGCTGTATCTAAGCCTGCTAGCATGTTTCGCTGAAAAGAATACATAGTCCTTTTATATAACCAAACTTGGGTGCAAAATGAACACACTTTTCCACCTAGGTTTTGGGTTACTACTTCACAAGAACTCCAGCAGAAGGAAGCAGGGCCTCTTCTTCCATTTGCTGGTTAAGGAGATAAATCCTCTGATGGTACTCCTTCATTACTGCTCTACAACATTAAAAAATGACCAGCCTTTAACTCCTTGCTTATACACTGCTTCAGGAACTGCTAATAGTCCCAAGAGAGCAGGACTGCATTCCAAATGCCACCAGCCATATCCACTTCACTCGCCAAGAGGTCTGCCACAGACACTTTTGACTAATCTGTAAATGGGATCCAAGTATGTTCCCTGAGGACAGAGAGGGAGAGATATTACCCACCCACAAGAGGCCTTTGGGAAAAATATATTTGGCAATGACCACATATTTCATCAAGCTTAAAAAAAAATAATCAGACACAAAATGCAGAGTGTTACCAATCCTTAAATATATATTTGAGCTTCACAAATGCAAACAGAATTTGACCCTTCTCCTGGGATGCATTTCTTCTCTGAAATCTTAAACTCTAATGACAACACTGAGAAGGATGGGATTCTTGAAGTGCTTGAAGAAATACATTCAAATGCCTGTAAGATAAAGGAAATTTATAGCTCAGTGTCAAATACCCATGTCCCTGGGCTCTCTTTGCAAGTGTGAGTACAATTTATGCTACACAAACAAATCTAATGAGGAGATGCCCACAGCTCCTTTACCATTAGCAACAGACTGAAAAAAAAGAAAAAAAGAAAAAAAACTCAACAGTCACCAAAAGCTGAAATTAAATAGTCTCATTCCCAGCTCCCATAATATACTGCTTTCTGAAATAGATGTCAGTATGCAAATTACACAGTTGTGCATACTTTCCCAGCCACATCGAGAGTTAATTAAATGGAAATGCAGCTAATATTTCTCCAGTACCTCGATACTTGAATGGACTATCACCTCCTGTACACAGACTGACTTGATCCGCACGCCATGCACACACAGCTCATACAGGTTTTCAGTCCGCAGATGGTAATGATGACTAAGTATATTGCTGCCTGCCTCTGTCAAGAACATGGCAGGCAGCATGGTAGGGAACCAACTGAGATGTAAGGTAGAGAGGAATCAGTGTGCATCATTTTCAGCTGCAAAAAGAGTATTAACAGTTATTAACAAACATTTAACCCGCTTTGCTCCAGAGCTCCCTGGCCATTCTCAAATAGCACGAAGACAAAACCCCTGAAATAGATCCAAACAAGAACACAGGCAGGGGTTGAGTACTGTAATTCACCACTGCAGGCAAGCAAAAAATTACCACCTTTATAACAAAGGACTAAGGGCACTGACAGATGTCTCTGGCAAACCATGCTGGGACGGCTGAACACCAGCTGCCTGCCTGTCCCTCTATCACTGAGCAACCTCTCAGACATCTTTGCCCACCGTCTTCAGTGCACTTGCTCTACTCAGCAGCTCAGACTAAGGCACTGACCTGTGAAGGGGGAGGGAGGAGAAGAAGCACATGTTCCCTTTTAGCACTTAGGTACAAAACTGGTAACCTCTGGCTGAGGGTTAAGTGAATACATCACACTGAACAGGCAGTAATTTTGAGTGAAGGGGTGAGCAGGTTGCCAGGGGAAGTAAGCTATTAAAATTGACCAGAGAAGAATTGTTAGATCTCAACTCTCAGACCCCCAAGTCTCTGATTTGCAGGAACTGCCTAATACTCATGCTGCAGATCATCTGTCATGTTGCATGTTCATTTAGATTGACCTAGGAGCACTGTACTGCACACTACAGCAGACTGTGAGAGGAAAGAAAAGCCAGGGCAGAAACAAAGACAACCACCCACCGTATGAGGTGAAGCATCACCCACAAAGCAAGATGAGGAATCGATTTCTAAAAGCTGATTTCAGACAGTGACCATACTATTTAGCTATCAGGGGAAAACCAGGTATTCCTTGAAGAAAGAGATTATGTCAAGCAAGCAATCCAGAGATGTCTTTATTTTCTTTCTTCTTGTAAACATACTACCATTTAAAAGATAACCAGTATAAGCCTGGATCAGAAGGGATGGATAGCTGGGAAGCAGATGAAAGTAAGCTTTACCCCCAGGTACTTGCTACAGACTTGGCAAGAACACAGGGGAGAAAAGCAGAGAAAGGTAAGGAAAGGTGCGAGCATGTAGGGTGAGAGAGAAGGAAAATTTAACCTTGTGCTGAACACTGCAATGTGATTATCTTGTAGCTGCAGGTCTTGTACCTGGAGTGACACACACATTAAGATCAGATCCCCGGTGCCCTCCAAACCTTACGGAGAAATAAATCATCACTTGACCCTCACATAGTATTCATCTTGGTCTACCAGGCTTTCTTCTCAGATTTCTAGAGACAGAAAGCCAAGGCTGCCTATTCATGGCAAATCCACTTTCAACTAAAAGTTGGTATATATTCTTAGGTATTCAATTTACGATAGTGAGCAATACGATACAGAATGCTACAGAAATAGAGGAGGCCAGAATAGTATAAATGTTTTTATTCATAACCTAGGTATATCTGGGCATTTTCTGTTTGGAAGCTCCAGTTTATGAGTTTTACTGAAATACAGACATACTTCTCTTGGCAGGATGGCATGTTGCTGCTATAAGACAACAGAAAAGCATTTGCAGCACTTGCCCCACATGACCAGCTTCCTTACCTCTGACGGTAAAGCATACACTGAATGAGGCATTATAAAGGAACTTGGCTTTAAAATTGTTGTTGAAGTTCTCTTACACAGTTGGGCGATTTTATGAATATGGTAATAACTATAACCTTTAGAATTCAAGACAGGAACAGCAGATGGAACCTAATTAAGAGAGAAAAAATTATTAATTCATCTTCATAAGGAGTGGGAAAGGCAACAACTCTTTGCAAAGGGAGGTCCTCTGTGTCATTTAATAAGTGCAGAAACAACTAACTAGACCAGGGAGTCATTGAGAAATAGATGCACTTCACACAGGAGGCCAAGATCTATGACTCGCAGCTTAAGACACTGAATAGACAAGAAACAAGAATAACAGCAAACAGTGGCAGTTTCTTTCACTGTACACAACTTCTGTGGTCTGGCTGCATCCTCAGCATAAACAGAAAGACCATACAGAAAACTACATTTCTTTCAAGCTGTTTCAGTTACCTTTACTTCAATGTCATTAAAATCTCTGAAGAAGTTGCAATACTCTGTCCTTCACACAAACAGAGCAAGGCAGTAGACACAGATCTTCACTGCTGGATTGGCTTCCCCTCATACAGCTTCAGGTGCAAAACAGAGTAGGTGGTAAGAGAAGGCTTTTAAAGAACTTGGAGAGGAGGGGAATTTTTTTACTTTTTTTTGGAGGAAAGGACTGGGGCTGGAGGAAGTAGATGTCGGGGGGTGAGGGGAGGGAGCGCAAAAATACCAACTTCAAAAAACCTAAAGAACAAATCCAAAGCAAAGATCTCAGCAAAAATTGTTTTATTAAGCTTCTGCTATGTCAAGAACGGAACCCAGACTGTTTTATTTGTAAAAAGAAGTGTTAAGATAGTTCAAGAAAAAACAAAAAGAACACCACAAAAAAATCAGAGCAAAACATCTCATTCCCAAGTATGTGCCTCACATTCATCCATTCAAAAATCAGCTGGTAGTACCTGTTTCTGATCATCTTCTCTTTTCCCCATGTTTTAGTATAGAAATCAGCAAATATGCAGAGATACAGCTGATTCATTCCTCTTACTCCAGCAGTGCTGGGTTTACTTCTAAGGCAACGCAAGAGAAGTTAATGGTGCAGCTTAAGTAAAAGCATGTAAAAACAGGTGAGAGATGACAGCCACACAAGGGCCTTCCTCCATTCCAGGTAGTGTTCTTCAAATTGCTGTTTCAGAGAGAGAGCGGAGACTAAAAGCAGTGAAGCTAAATACATACACACACAGAGACACACACACAAACCACGCAGCTTCTGCTTCTGTTTATGCCGTCCTTATCCAGGCCCATCAAACAGCATTAGCTGTAGATGAAAGGAATGTTTTGCAGGATACAAGCATGTGTCTATATCCAGTTGGGCAAACAGTGGTGCCAGCGATAAAAATCCCATAAACTGTGCATTGTTGATACTTAATTCATCAACATCTACTGCTGTCATAGTAGCATAAATATATACCACCCCTTCACAGCAGCGTAAATACGCACACTGGTGTACACACATTCTGTGCACATGTGGTGCTCACACTGCTCTCTTCCTAGCACAAAGTACTCACCTGTCTCAATGTATTTCTATTCAACCTCCCAACTTCTGCAGAGGACACCTCTCCTGCTTCCCAGCCCTCCTTCAGCTCTTCCCCCATCCCTCTCCCTCACATTTCCTTTAACTCTTTAGTAGAAACCATAACTAGGGAAATTAACACATAGTTTACAACCTAACTTACTCACTCAGACATAACCTTCCAACAGAAATACTTTTTAAATAGCCATCTCATTACTTCAAGTTTTCTATAACTTATTTTCTGGGTTTTGACAGTAAAGTGTCAGATACGAAAAGCTGTCCTGCACTTAGGTTAAGTAAAACTGATGACATTAAGCCAAAACCTCAGGGAAAGCAACTCTGGCCCTAAAGCTCCCTTGTTGCTGTCCACAAGATATACATTAGGCATAAGAAGATCAATTTCAATATATGTTAAACTACAAATATTCTGTGGGTTAAGGAGACACAGATACGCATTCCGTTTTTACAACTACTAAACCAGAAGAAAACTGGAGAATCCCATGTTTCTATTAAAGTGGGACTGAGTTCATGACTGAACAGAATTTTAAAAATAAGGATAATCAGAATAAAAAATACGGATAATCAGAATAGTATGAAACTGCACTGGGACTGGTCCTTCATTTACATACATCTATGTAAAATCCTTCTGCTGTACCTTACTAAAACCCCAGTGTTGTACTTCACCAACAAACACTGAGACAGCGCACAATTCTGGGAGGGCAGGAAGGAATTTAGGGTATTTTTATTTAGATAAAAATTTACACACATAGGTGTCACATCAACATGAAAATAGAAATACAGCAAACACTATGAAATGCTTCAGCTTTACTAGTCATTCCAAATAGATGAAGCTCAAATTCCTTGTTTAAAGGAAGTTAAATTAGAAACTGGTACTGTTAACAGTGAGCAGCATACAGATAGCATGTCTGCCATCTGTATTAAACTGTAGGTCAGTATCTCAGCCGTCCCCACCCAGAAGACACCTGTATCAGCCCCTAAGCTGTTTCTCCCAATGGCATCCCAGCAGCGGACATCCCACGCACAGCCTTCTGTGGCTCTGATGTTTCACTAGGCAGCCCTGCAATATCATGAAAAAACACGAGACACCTTATGTCACCTACAGGCTCTGCTGCTTTCTTCCTCTGAAATTCATTTCAGCATGTCTCCGTCTATCTGTCCACTACCTTGGCAGCGGCCAAGCTCCAACCCTCCCTCCAAAAGCCTTCCCAGAGGTGTCCCGATCCATGGCTCCCACACATTTCGTCTCCCCACTTTCAGTGGATCTAACTCTCCCTGGAAGACACAGTCCAGCAAGCCCTCATTATGCTGCTTTACTACAGGACTACGTCAAGGACTAGGCCTAACTGTACCCTTCAGGAGCCTGACTCTCTCTTGGATCCCACTTCTCCCTGAAGTTCAGATGAAGCCAACAGGACTGTTTACTTGAGAAAGATCTGGGCGTTCAAAGCCAACTGCATTATTTTTTATCATTAGAGAATGACTTTGGTATTAGTTATTTCAACATCATGGATAAAGATGAAAGCAAAATTGAGAAACACAGAAACACAGCTCACTTTCTTCTAATGGATTGCTTTTTTTAAGAAATGGGAGAACCTGCAGAACACCGCAGAAAGTCCCAAAAGCTGTGTTACACAAATTCACTACATATCATTACAGCAGGAAAATACTTCTCATACGAACTGAAGACAATACGGAAAAAAGTCTTTCTTCAATCAACCCTTCTCTCACCAAAAAAAGCCTCAAACCACACCCTCCAAAGCAAGGAAATGATAGGAAGAGTATACAAACACACCTCCAAACTTCAGCAGAAGCAGAGCTTCAATAATAGAGTGATAGGTTTTTGTAAA
Organism: Zapornia atra; assembly: GCA_013400835.1. Classification (NCBI taxonomy): domain Eukaryota; kingdom Metazoa; phylum Chordata; class Aves; order Gruiformes; family Rallidae; genus Zapornia; species Zapornia atra. The sequence continues at coordinate 40,250 of VZTU01028022.1, forward strand.
CAGATCTAGATAGCTGGCAAGATAGGTTTTAACTCTAATACTGTAAGGCAGAGCCAATAATGACCTGCAGGCAACTAGCAGCAACATCGTTTATTTAGGAAACCTCAATATAAAGTGCATTATTTTGGCATCAATTCTTGGTTGGTTTGGGGTTTTTTGGAGGAAATGCCCTGGGAATCCTTTAGATCCTTCCTAAACATAGACTAGAGAAGTTTTCAAGTGACATGATAAATGACTCTGTAGAGTTTTACAGGCATGATAAGCAATTTGTACGTATAAGAGATTAACCTAACTGGACAGGCAGGAGAAAGCTGCTCTGACATGCTCTGTACATCCCCAAGAGAAAGGTGGGTTATCTCCCCGGCTACTACACACTCCTCTGCATAAAAGGAAAGATACATTCAGAGTCTGTAGAAAAAACACATCTTAAAAATCAGCAAACAAATGCGCCATCACCAGATTTGGCAGCTAAGATCTCTGTATACTCCCAACAAGTCCCTGTGAAAAGGATCTTGAGATCTCATGAATTACTACTACCAAGCTTGTGATTTTTTTCCCCCTCAAGTTATTATGCACCCCCTGTATTAATCTAAAAGGCTTTTAACATGGAAGAGGTTTGTACACATACTAACAAAACAAATCAGTAGTCTAAAATTTATCTCCTGGAAGAACTGTGACCACATTGTCTTAAGCAGACTTGACCTGGAAATACTTTTCTGGTCCACACAGGCATCAGTTTTCAGTCCCATTTTCCCTTCCTACCTTCAAAATAATATGCCCTCTTCTTCCTGTCTGAGACACCTGAAAGCTGATGGTCCATTGACAGCTGCCTGAATTGGTTTATTCTTTGTTAAATGTTTACTTTGGATCAAATGAAAGCAAAAAGGAAACGGAAAACAGCCCCACTGGGAGAAGACTCATGTGGGACAAATTAGGAGCCACTGTAAGAAAGTCAGGGGAGAAACAGGACTAACTGGAGGCAGCTGTCAGGATGTGGTTTTTCTGTTTATATTCTTCTCCTTCCCTCCCTTAACCCCCTTATGAAAGAAAATAAGCACTTGTGTGTATGCACAAGCAACAGCAAGTGAGCAAGCATGCAACACTGGCCCCTCTTCTCCATACAGAAGGCATGAGAATATAATGCAATCTGTGAGAGAGGTCATAGAAATAAAAACAACAGGTAGAGACACTTATTTGAGGAAAAAATCCCAACTTTTTTCTTATCCAAGTATCATAACAAGCTGTAAAATTGTCATTTTAGAACTTCAGTTTTAATTATTAAGTGAGCTGCAATCTGGAAACAGAGACCTAATAGTCTGAATGTTTTGTGAATGGTAGTCCTGTTGCTAAATCAAACTTGCCTGGTGTTCCCTCATCCACTTCCCCCTCTTAGTACCAAAACACCAACTGCTAACAAGGCACATCACCATGTACAGTGGTGATGTGTTGCTTATTCAGAAAAAAAGAACAAACAAGAAAGAAGAAAAGTCTCGGTAAATTTTTGTACCAAAAATACAAAACAAAGATAATTTCATGTCCTGGAGGAGTTCTTCCCTTTCAGATCTTCTCACAGCTACCCTACCTCCCCACTTACTACTGTGATACTCCATGTAGCGCTCTTAAGGAGAACAAGTGCAATAGTTATTGTGAACTAATAGCTAAATCAGTACTCCTGGGGATATCAGCCATCCACCCCTCACTACAGTCTTCACTTTTGTGTCATATCAGCTCAGATCACTTTAGGATGGAATGGACACAAAAATCATAGATGACAGGAGACAGAAAGTACAAATAAATGGGGGGCAGCACAGGCTGCCTGTTCCAAACCACTGAAGGGCTGACAATACTCAGTTCCTCCAAGGATAGCTCTGCCTCTTCCCATGTTTAATCTCTACCCTTCCTCTGTCTCTCATGTCTCACTCCATGCTTCTTCCACGTGCGAAACCGTAAGTGAAATTGCAAACGTGGATTTCAAACTTCCAGGAAAATCAAGATTGCAGAGAAACAAGAGCCAAAGAAGTCCCTTCACTTTTACTGTTCCGTTTAAGAAGGGAAACATCAGAAAAGCTGATCTGACTCCATGGGTGATCAACATACTTAGAGGCAAAGAAGCATAAAAAGTTTTAAGTGCAATCACAGAAAAACAAAACACAAGTGCCTGGCCAAAGCTGACAGATGCAATCAAGAATGATTTTCCTTTAACCATTAAAACGGTTTGACTTTCCCTGCTGGGTGAA
>VZTU01028027.1:0-37334 GCA_013400835.1 Zapornia atra
ATTTTTCTGCCTTTCTGTTCCCAGGTGGAAAATCGCATGTATTTAAAAATAATTAATATTTTATTTTTTATCTATGATGTGCGTGCACTTTGACTAGAAAATGCAGACAGAACAATATATATCACATTTTACTGTGTTGAATTTAAAGTACTAGACAAGCCTGTTGTATTAAAATAAGTATATTTATATGCTGAACTGGTGGAGAACAACAGCTAGAAATGTCTTGAGGAATATGTTTTATACCCATGGCAGCAAATATTTTTCATTATTCACATTCCACAGTAATCACTGATGAGCAATTTGGATGGATTTTCAGATACGCTCAGTAGTGGCCTAACTTTGCTTCAACTGGAAGTTTTATCACGTAGTGTAATGGGAGCAGAGTTGGGCCACTGCTTAGCGAATCTACAAACTCCAGACTCTGAAGACACTGCATAAGCATAAGCACACTGGAGAGCTCAGGAGTCCCTGATTGGCTGCTCAGGGACCTAATTAATCTGCCCCAGTTCACTTCCAACCTGATGTAGTTCTTTGTTCACCTCCATATGTATGAATTACAAACTTCCTTCCTGCAGTCACCGACACAAGTCTGCCATTTCTCACAGGCAGTTCCAGTTAACTTTACCACAGTAGTCCTTACTACTTTCCAGTTTACAACAGGATGGAAAACAGAAAATCTGAAATACTAAAATATTAGACTAAAATTGTCAGGTTTAGAGAAAAAATATACATCACTTGCCATACAAGGTTATATCAGAACCACATCTGTGACTTACCTAAAGAAATTCTGTGTCTGTATTTTATTGTGCTGTTTTGTGTGTTCCAGAGTCATCACAATCCTTTTTTATCCACTACTTTTTTATCACAATCCTTTGCTTCTCCTTTCATTTCCAAGACACAACCATCCAGATATTTCAAATCTCAGTCAAGTGTAGTTTAGTCAGGTTTAATAGGAAAATAACAATGCTCAAAAAAACTTTTTCTGGGAACATGACACAAAGGACATTTTACTAAAGATGCTAATAACTTAAATTTGGAATAAATCTGGGCAACTGTTTTGTTATCACAGGGAAAACACAGAAATGCATATCCAGTTTTGAAAGTTACAGAGGTCAGATCAGTTGTCAAAAACAATGGGTCCTTCTATTTGGTATGCTTCTGGCATTTGCTTGGGAACCAGAATCCCAAGAACAGACTACACAACTTCAGAGTCCAGAGACACATTATACTATCACATAGGAAAAAACTCCTAATCATCTATCCTACCTAGATGTCAACAAATGGTAATTATCAACTTATTTCTGCTTAATTTTTTATGTAGAGATCCCTTTTATGTCTTTAAAAAAAAATAACCAAAAAAAGTAAAATAAATAGTGCTTGATAGGAAAGTATCACAAACCTTGCAGCAGAAAGATGTGAAATGCTCCATTAACAAGTTTTTAAAAGAGAGGTCTGAATTATGCAGCAGTCTGACATTCAGAGTGCATTACTCTACCCGTGTACAACTTCTCACAGCCCCATCCCCAAAACACAGCAGTCATTTCAAAATAATCTCTCTTGAAGGTAAAGTCCTTATTTTTTATTTCTTAATCTAAAATGGAAACCATTTGATCTGAATTCCTCCTTCAAAAACCAAGACCTGTTCACAGAATAACATTTTTCATTTGTACTATCAAGAAGTGTGACATTATTTTGGAACTATTTTTATTGTTACAATACTACGATGATTAGAGTTTGCAGAGAACCTCTGAGCTCAGAAAGACAGCTGAGGCAGGTTTTCTGACAGATGTCTGATCTCCTCTTCCCCCTATATCTACACTGCCTTAAAGTCATCTCCTGTTTCATCTCCTGCCCTACCCCACTGTGCTTCACATCATCTTTCTAAGCACCCTGGTGACTTTTCTATTGGCCAATAGATATCAGATGTAGTCAGTAGAAAGTTATCTTCATGCTGACTGACCTGCCACCTGCAACCAGAGTATTTAACAGCTGAGTTGTTCCTACTTTTCCCTCAGACAACAGAGAGAACATTCAGTTTTCTCTCTTCTGCCCAGCTTTGGCTTTTCATAAAACATACAATTTCAAGATTCATACCTTCCTTCAAATTTAGGTGAAGCTGAATAGCTAGTTCAAAACCTACTGGGGAGGGATTGCAGACAAGAAGTCAGATAGCTTTCACCCTTGCTCCCCAAAAAAAAAAAAGAAATAGCAAAACTGTTCAAAAGTTCACCAGCCAGTAAAGGCAGCAATTGTGCAGCACCTTTCTAGCAAAGAAAACCAGAAGAATTTCACTGTTATTCTTAATGAGGCCAGAATTTTGTCAGAGTAATATGAGCATAATCAGAATTATCTCTATTTCAAAGATAGAGATCACCCAGTCCTGTCATTTTTCCCAATACTTAATGTTGCAAATATCTAACAGTGGAGAACTAGGCCAGCACACACTTCAGTGCTAAACTATTCTCTTTTCAAGCCAGCTATACTTGTGAGCTTTAGATCTGCACGTGTTAAATATGGATCTCATTCTATTAAAATGTCTATTCTTGATTACAGAGTAATCAAGAAGTGAAAGGGCTTATCCAAACACAGACCTTTTTTCTTTTCCCTAATCTCAGAAATGGATTTAAGTCTAAACATGTCTTCTTTATGTATTAAACTGAGCCAGCCAGCATATGAACAAACCCCACAGATTTGCTACCAAGATTAGGTCCAGAGCAACAGTAGGAATGACATGTTGGTTAAGGGGGCTGACTAGGATGCAGGGAAAGTCAAGCTCATTTGACTGCACTTCAGATAAAATATTTAATATGGGAGTTTAGATTCTTACTTATATTCACTAACCCAATAAATCCAAGATAATAAAAGTACTGAGAAAAAACCCATTTCTTCAGTGGCTCCAATAAGATTCCTTTTGTGATCAGTTTAGTGATCACATAACTACAAACCCATAATATTTTTCCTATTTTGCCAATATGGTCTAAATAAGAATACATAAGAAATACATAAGAAATTTTAAAATCCAAATTAATAAGGAATCTCATGGATTCCGATTCAATAAACAGTTCCTATTATTCCTGAACACAGCAGATGATTTAATGCATATTTGGAATGGAATACTTCTATTTTAAAAATAAAGCAGATTTTTCAACCTCAATTCATTAGAGTACTTTTTTTTAATTAGACTCCAAAGCTACAATAATTAAAACTATATGTAGGGAAGAAATCTCTCATTTTTTATGTTCTATTACTTCTTCAGCATTATTATAAGCCCAGCCTGCCTGATGTGAGTCTAATTTTCTACTCAATCTTATGCTGAGTCCCACTGGGAAAGTGAGATATTGTGATTATTAAGAAAAGCAGAGAAAGAAGAGATTAAAGACTCCCTGCTAATGAGTAGAAGAGAAAAGAAAGAGACATGCCAATCTACAGTGTAGTACCTCTAAATTGAACTGCCAAATAATAAACAACAAAAGGAAATAAACAATTCTTCATTACAGAGATATTTTTAGATATTCAAAGATAAGTGCAGAATGAACGAAAATACTGTTAAAAAGAAAAAACGCCAAGACTCGTGCACAAATTGGAATTTAGAATGTTCGACTACCTACCTTACAGCCTTTGACAAACAAATACAATACAGACATCAAGTACATTCATTAAATATTTTAAAATATAGGTGAATAATGAAGGGTAAACAATTGTGCAAACAAAATATTTACAAATACCACTGTTTGAAGTACTTGCACTCCCTTGTACTCCCAAAATCTTAATTCTACATAATCTAAAAAAACCCCACTATTATTAAAATGTCTTTGGAGGCTGTCTACAATGCAAATTCTTTCAAGTTTGATTTTACAGCATCAGGTAAATTTTTCTGTTTGCAATATTATTAAGAGAACCCCTTCGCTTTGGGAGATCTCAACACATTTTACAATGGAGGAAAAAAATTAGGTGGAGAAAATGAGGGAGAAAAATCCAATGGAATGTCTAAAATTATTAATACCACTGAGGCATGAGGAAGAAAAATTTTTTTTTAAAGTTCACATTGTTACAAAGCAGTATTTTTACATTACCAAAGTGAACTTGATGCTACTTGGAAGAATTACCAAAAAGATTGGTGGAACTGTAAACTTACCCACATCTATCTATTAGATGACTGTAAAATATCCTTAAAGTACTTTTGAGAATATGTAAAAGAAAGAGCATTCTGACCTTGCCTCACAAATACAGAATTAGCTGTGATTAAAGGAAGGTAGAATAAGCCAAAAAACCCCAAACATATTCTCTGTGCAAACTGAAGCTTGATCGGGTGACATCTGCTCATGTAAAACTAGTTAGAACAAGTGAATGACATGGTCTCTTATAGTAAGTAGCCTTGACACTAACTGTTGAGTAAGCAGCACAATTAAACATGCAAAACTTGACTCTCTGCAAGAAATGAACAGAAACAAGAATATCCACATTTAATACTAATAACACCAGATTCTAAGATGAAAGAAAACCTTTGTGGTGACCTAGAAGGAGCATTCCAAAAATAACAGAACATACAAATACCTAACAAGATAAAAGTAGATGCTCTACTCCCACTCAGTGTTCTGTTTAAGCTGGAAAGGTCAATACAAGTTTTATTGTCTGTTGTATACAAGAAGCCAATCGTTTCACCTTCATTCTTTGTGAAGTTTTCTATGCTGTAAAGCATTCCCCCATGTCTTGGTTCCCTACCCAAACTGGGTTTTCTCACTTACACCCTTTAAACCAGTAATCGGTGTTGCTCTGAGCATTAGTGAACTAAGCTCTTTATGTTCAGATCTGTCAGACTTTGCATCATCTGCACTTTGTCTATGTCATTTATTCCAGGCCACTGACAAGACTTTAAACACTGTGTGGCCATGCCTGATTGAGATGACAAGACCTGTGCCTGCTTGATGACTGTTTATCACTTTTTTAGTAACTCTCATGCACTGGGACAACTTTGTATTGTTCTAGCTGCTTAATCAAAAGTCTTTGCCCTCCCAAGTCTCCCATTGCCATAAAGAAAGCCTACATCAACAGGTCTCTCATATCTATCAACCCAAACTGTAATCTCATCAGAAGGGTGCCATATCAGCTTTACAATGTTTGTGTTCCACAAGTTTAAGAAGTATTATTACCCTTATTTCATTTTTACAATTGAGTCCAGTATCAACCATGCCATTATTTTGCCTAAGATGGATATCAGTCTGACAGGCCTATAATTACCACTGTAACCTCTTTCACCCTTTCAAAATATTGGCTCAACAATAGATCTCTTCTCATCTTCTGGAATTTTCCAGTTCCAGGTTTATTGAAAAGCGATGGCAATGGTCCACTGAGCTCCTCAGACAGTTTTTCTATAAGATTTGGTCACTTACTATAAAGAAATGTCAATTTTAAAAGGTCCAAGGTTAGCAGCCTGTGCCCATTTTTCTCCTCATTCATTGTTGAAACAAGGTATTTCAGCTTCAGCATCATCATCTGGCCATCGCCATCACCCTGTTTCTTTTCCACAGAGGCAGGAGGAGCATTCTGGATCACCACGAACTTTCAATTACACATTAACTTGTTACAAGTCCCACTAGGGAAAGACAGCAAGTGAGGCAATAAGAGAGAAATATATGGTTCGCCTCTTCAGGGAATAAAAAGGGTTGTAAGGGGAGAATATCAGTCCTGGAGAACCCAGAAAAGGCATAGTTTATTGCTTCCCTGGGTGAGGACTGCTAAGGAACCCAAGGGATTTGAAGGGACAGCAACAATTTGGAAGCTGAAGAAGAAAAGTCTGCAGGCACAAATGAAAATCTGTTCAGAATGATTCCCTGTAAATCCATACTCTTCATCTATGCATTTTTTTTCCTCCTCTCATCTCTAATTATTTACTACCTACTTCCACTTAACCAACAATCCCACTGGTAGCACTCTCTCCTGTGCCTCCTAAACCCACCCAGATGAGATCACTGAATGCCTTTCAGCCGGGAAACAAGTTATCTTACCTAAAAAACGGTGAACAGGTTAGCATAGAATTGCAGAAAAGCAGTGGTGACAGAAATCATATTGAACTACTTATGCTTTTCCTGCATTATTGTACACATTTCTGCCATTTTCACACAGTAACAAGCTAAAAACATCATTAGGATTTTTTTCCTCTAAAAAACTTTCTAAAGTCCTTAATTCCAATGGTCACAGGTTTCTCCTTGTCTCCTTCTGCTTCCTTTACAAATGTCTTCAATTCCTAACTTCTCATTTATATTTATTCATTGATATCAACTTCCCTTTTTTCCCATTGGTTTCATTATAGATTACAGCATTCCCTTCCCCTGTAAGCCAGGCTAGGTTTTAACTGTTGGAAAATTTTCATTAAAAAATGCCAGTGATCTGACCTTGAAACATTTCACTCAAGACATCCCTAGTTTGATAAAACTTTTGTCAAAGCCAGCAGAGGACTGAGGAAGAACTCAGATGGGATGTCTGGGGACTGCCAAAGGGCCATGCGACCTCTCTGGGTTTTTGGCTCTGGGGAAGACCTCCAAGTGCAATAGCAAAACCTCAAAACTTCTCGTTACTAAAACAGAAAAAATAATAACAAGTCAAAAAGGAAAAAACAAACAAAAAAAATACAAGTCAAAAGGGAAAAAACAAACCCAACAGCAACAAAACCACCAAACCCCACCACACTTTAAATTCTCAGTCCTTAAAAACGAAGAAATGTATCCCTTAAACTCTTTAAAAACAGAGACACCTGAATGGAGACTTCAGACATACAGAATGGTCTTCATATATGCATGCTTGTCTATATTACCAGTTCTTGCTTATCCACAGCTCACTCAATTCCAACATTTTGTATTTTTAAATTTGTTCTTCTAACTTATCAAAAGTCCTGGGAAGTGATGAGTGCCTCTCTGGGCGAGAGTGACTGACAGGTGCTGTGCAGGCACGTGTGTAATGAATGTCACAGACAACACGAAGGCCTCCTCAGAGAATGCCACTGGGAGAGACAGCTTGTCTTCTGGCAGTTTGTAAATAGAAATCCAGTGGGAGTTACATGGATTTGAGTTACCAGTCACTTTATTCCTGCCTGCTGTCTACGGGAATCAGGAGAATAAACAAGTACTCTTCAACACAGCACTTTCCATCCACAGTGGAAGACAGAGTATTCAAAACAAACCATTACAAAGGATAATCTCTCCTTTGTTTTATCAACATCCCAATCGTGTTGTTTCGACTGCAGTCATGGCCAAATAGCTATCACAGACCTATATTTCCACAAAATGCATTTTTATGACGTGCATATTCTCTCCTTTTTCAAACAGAGCACACATGCCACACACAGATGCAGATAGGATCCTGAAAGCAAAGTCCTTTAGAGAAGCAATAACACGAGCACGACTTCTGCTGCTTATTTTATTTAGAGACACCTGGACATTGAGCAGATAGTTCGCCAAGAGCTCTCTCACATACAGATGCAGGGAGCATGCTTTCAATATAAAGCAATCCTATCCAGAATAATAAAATCCATTGTATATTTGCCATGATCCCTTTTTTTTGGCTTTTTTTTGTTTTTTTTTTTTTTTATTTGTTTCACTTACTGCACCTTTCTGTTAAGAGAATAGAAGAGCAAAGAGCAGCAATGCCTAGAGTTTTATTCAGTGAAATGCGGATACCAGGAAAGCCTTGGAACGCATACACTGTTGTTGTCTTTTGGTCTGCATCTCCCTAAGACAGCTGACAGGCATGAGAGGATTGTATTCTCTAAGGCTATCTCCAGAAACTGGCACCTGACACAACAGGACACGCACCTTCAGAGAAATGCCTGCGTGCCCGTGAATGGCTGAGAGGCACAAAGCCAGCAGGTGGCACTCAGAAACACGGGCTGGTGTCTGGCCGGGAGCTGCTCTTCTGCACTACACGTGGCAGGCAGATATCTCGCAGCAGTCGCTGGGCTACATAACCGTCCAGAAACAAAACACGAAAAATAAATTCCTGTTAGGCAGAGTCTGGTTTTTTTGACCAAATTTTGGAGCACCGTCTATGAACTCCTAGTCCCAGGTGAAATACTGTGTCCATGACATCTCAAAAGTCATATTCACATAACACAACCAGGAAAAAATCACAAACTCCCTTGTTCCATTTTCTTCTCTTCACCCAAGTGTCATTTGGCTGTGCAAAGGAGATTTCCATGCATTATTACATTTCTCAAGTCTCAAGAGTGTACGAATTGTATCACTCTTCCGTGACAGGAACCTGCTGATATGGGGCTGGTATCTTTTTCCACTGCCTTCAAAGTACCTGAGCATCTGCAGGCAACTGTCTGTACCTATTCACTGAATATGCTGGCTAGTTTTCAAATGGTTTTGCCCCTTTTTTCTCCCCCCTTTCTTGCAATATGTAGCCATTTGCTCAAATTAGCACGTGTCCAAGCTCAAAACTAGAGCCGTCATCTTGCATTGGTAGACATTTAGCACTGCTTTATTAACGATTAAGGCAAGGTTGCTTCAGTTTGTGAAAAGGCATCACTAATGGTCACCAGCCTCTGCTGTCAATAGATAACAAGAAGTCAGTGCTGCTTGTCATTCCTTGAGAGACACTGCATCCAAGCCTGCCACTTTAAGCGCAGTTCTCATTATTTATTCTCTTTCTTCTACACAGCCCGTTATCAAAATAGACTGCCTTTCATATTTCACAGTTTTTAAAAGTTTAAAACTCGACATTTACAGGTTGGGAGTTTTTTCCTCCCCTAATTAGACTTCCTGGGGGGTGGGAAACCACCACTAAAAAATTAGCAGACTTGGATCGTATTGCTAAAATCTTAGTTCCTGCATTTTTGCAGTTCCTTCCCAAGGCTATATCCTTCATTTTACAGAGGACCCTATAGATGGGTTGTTAAGAATGAAGCCCAAACTTAATACTCTCACTAAAAGGCTAGCCACACAAACGATTCCTAGTCAAGCAGACTCTCTAAAGTGGCAAGACAGGCAAGACATTCAGAGAAGCCACAACAAGGATAAAATAAAATAATGTTTACAGCTCTTTTATCCCTTTATCTTTTTTTTTTCCTTGAATATGAGCCTTATTGTTCATCCAGTATCAGAGCATACAAAGCACAAAATGAAACAAACCACAAAATAAGCATATCCCTTCCCACTACAAAGAAATCCAATAAGAACAAAACTCTGCGTTCAGATATATAGAGTACACAGCTTGTAAGATAAAACTATAAGCTCAGAAGTACTTCCAGACATCATAAAAATTCATATAGTGCTTCAAAATCCTTCATACTCCAACCACAGAGTCAGTGTTGCTGAGCATGTCTCCTGATAAGAGGGGGAACTGCTACATGCTCAGATTTAATTTTTTAAGTGATACAAAACTGTATTTTGTTCCCCCTAAATGACTAGGTGGGATGTTTCCAAGGGTTTGGTTTGTTTTCTTCCCTTTCTCACAAGAGGGATACATATAGCATACATGGTCAAATTAGTTCTGTTCTGTTGTTTTTATTAAAATAATTACATTGTGTATATATATCCAGAGAGGCTTAGGGGATTTTTATTTTTAAATTATTTTATCATTAACTCCAGTTAAACATTCAAATGAATAAGAAAATAAATCTTATTCTAGTTCAGGAATTTTTTTTTAGCTGGCTTTACAAAGTGCAGACTATTTTTGTATAAGCCAGACCCAAATTTTACAGCCCTGATTAAATTACTCTCAACCGTGAGGAGATCATTTTCTTCATCACTGAGTCAGAATTCTGGCATAACAGTCGGATTTCAAAGGCAACGCTCAGAAATTGTCAGCCTGCATGAATTCTCACATATTCCAGACTTTATGTCTTGCAAGTTTTAACTTAAAGATTAGTACTGTCCTAATTACTCACCTGCTCTTGTATCATGTAAGATTTTAATTTAGTTGAAGGTGAAACAAATAATGTATTGAAATACTTATTTTTGTTATAAAAGAGAAAAAAGCAACCTTTGTGTTTGTATTTCCTCTTTCCCATGATTTTAAGGAGGCAGATTACTTCATGGAGAAGCCATTCATCTAACTGTTAGATTACATACTTCGATCATACCTATAAATTAAATATCAAGTACAAGCAAACTGCATTTTAAACATTAATTAGAAATTACATACCTACTGTACAGTGGATGGCAGAAAGGGTTCCCCGTTGATCTGACTGTTTTAATTCATTCTGGCTGACTTAATTACACAGCTTAATTTTTTTTTTCTTTTTTTTGGAACTGAATGTTAAATCTTCAAAAATTCTTTCTGTTTCATGGGATTAAGAAAAATCAATGGACATTAGTGAATTCAGAGCACCACAGTATTAATGACTCACAGAGAACATACTGTAGCTAGTTAATACCTTCTCCATTGGTGATAAGGTCATTTCTGTGCAAAAAAAAAAACCCCTCCACCCAGAATTAATTTCATTGTCATTTTCTGGATTTCTGCATTTCAAGAACAGTCAAATTTTAAAAACACTCCTTAGTATTTAAGACCATTTTAAATACAAGCATATAGAATAACTAATATACATATACATATGTACATAAAATGCATTTGTACATGAAAATAAGTTTATCTGTTTGCACACATCCTTCTGAGATGATCCACACCCCTAACTGATCCACATCTTCTAACTGTCCCACTGTCTTAAGTTTCCATAATTTGTCTATGTGTTCAAAAGGAAAAAAACTCTTTGAACAGACACTTACTTGGGCATGTGGACATTTTCAGATTTTAATAAGCAACAAGTTTTCAGTACTGCCAGTGATAGTAGCTTGAAGTCTGGTTTTTTCTTTATCCTTGATAATTGCTAGTTATAGCTGAATGTCTCACAGTTTTTGTGACAACTCTCTTCATTTGACAAGTAGAAAACGACCACAATCAAAATCTTAGCAGAGTAAATTTTATTAGAAGGTTGAAATGCATAACAAGGGAGAGGTTTTTTTTCCTCAACTTGATATGGTTAAAAATGCGTGATACATAGACTTATAGAATTCCAAAATAGAAAGCATTTTTTAAAGTTATAGAAGGTACCAAGGTAGTTCCTCTTTGTGTAAGACTTAAAATTTTTTTTTATCCAGAAAACTTTGCAAGCCTTAGACAGACTTGGTAAATGACATGGTGTCAGAATGTTTTTGCACAGGTTGTAACTGTACATAAAATGTTGACATTTGGAAAAATATTCTTTCTTTTAATCAGATTTTTATCAAAGAAGTCAAGTCCTTCATTCTAAGATGAGTGACTATAATTAGATGGTTCCCTAACCAAATCCTCCTACTCTCCCAGCTTTTGATACAACTGTAAGTTATTTACTCATAGAATAAGCCCTGCCACCAAGTTCATGAGATGCACAATAAATGCACCATTAATTTATGCTAGATACTATTCTGTTCCCTTCATATCTTTTGTCATTATCCTCCCACAGCACTCATGCTAATTCTAATTGATGGTTTCCATCAGCAAATTAAAAAACAATATACTCCAGACTGGAGCAATGAAAAACATACAGAGTAAAACAATATGTTCTGAGAGAACACCATACTTTGTTATCTTTATGGTGCAGAATGAAAGACAAATTAGTTACAGAATGCTGTGCAAGTCTTTTTATTGCTTTTATGATAATAAGAAGATAGTCCTTATTTGTTTTGATTGGATGGTACAAATTCATTGTCCTGTTACAAATTATAGATTTGGTTGAAAATCAAGAGTTGCCTGTTTTAATACTTACAGGTGTTTCCTTCTGATAGTTTACATTTGCAATTTAAATTGCATTCAGAAAGCTTAAATAACTAATCCTCAACTTGTAGACATGCTCCTCTTTGGAAAATGTAAATCCAGTGTCAAACACCTTTTTTTTGTTAAATACATTATTGGTGAGAAATTCTTTACTCGGCCTGCCAAATGGAGAGAGAGTCACAAAGTTTTAGTAGGGGACGTAGATGCTGGGGACGGGAGGGCAGGGAATTGAGGGATTTAGAAGTTTCTTTAGTAAGTGTTCAAAGACAGCCCCAAGCTAATTGCATTTTGTTTGGTCTACATACAGAAATAATTTTTTGCTCTGGCAGGAAGGGCAGGAAAGGAGCCGCAGTTTATTTGAAGCTAATCTGTAGTGTTGCAAACCGAGAGGGGGCACAGCAAGCCCAGACACAGTGATACAGTGGTGCTGATACTTGCCATTGGGAAATATTTATGCACTTACAACCAGAGAGTGAAGTTCCTCATTCCTCAGGAACAGAGGTAAGTGGGGACCAACAGTGGAATCATAGAATCATAGAATGGTCTGGGTTGGAAGGGACCCCAAGGATCATAGAGCTCCAACCCCCCTGCCACAGGCAGGGCCACCAACCTCCAGGCCTGGAGCTACACAAGGTTGCCCAGGGCCCCATCCAACCTGACCTTGAACACTTCCAGGGACGGGGCATCCACCACCTCTCTGGGCTGCCTGTTCCAGCACCTCTCCACTCTCTCTGTGAAAAACTTTCCCCCTAATATCTAATCTAACCCTTCCTTCCTTTAGTTTTAATCCATTCCCCCTTGTCCTGCCATTGTCTACCCTTTTAAAAAGTTGAATCCCCTCCTGCTTACAAGCTCCCTTCAGGGACTGGCAGGCTGCAATGAGGTGCCCCCGCAGCCTTCTCTTCTCCAGGCTGAACCAGCCCAGCTCCCTCAGCCTCTCTTTGTAGGGCAGGTGCTCCAGACCTCTAATCATCTTCGTGGCTCCTCTGAACCCTCTCCAACAGTTCCTCATCTTCCTTGTATTGGGGGCCCCAGATCTGGACGCAGTACTCCAGATGGGGCCTCATGAAGGCAAAGTAGAGAGGGACAATCATCTCCCTGTCCCTGCTGGCCACCTCTCTTCTGATGGAGCCCAGCAAACCCACAAGCAAGTCTGTTGAACCTGGGACCCGCTCTGGTGTTTCCCATCCCTTCCTTCCCCACCATCCAAGATGGCCTCCATCCCTCACCTGTACACATGGGCTTTCCCTTCCCTGCCCGTAAGGACAAAACCAGGAGGACCTCTGCCCCTGCGCAGGTCCACACTGCCGCCAGGGTCCTGAAGGCACCTGCACACCTTCCCAGTTGGCCTCAGCAGCCTCACATGGGGCCTCCCTTCCACCCTTTCTCTCTGGGCGCCATTTCACCTCAGCCACGCTGTAGCTACCTCCCAGCTCAGCAAGGGCTCGCCTGGCCAGGCCAGCCTGGGTGCCGCTGCCAGGAGGCCGGAGCAGCAGACGTCCCAAGCGATAACAGTATACTCCGTCTGTGATGCTATAACATGTAACACTTTTAATTACTCAGAGAATTTGGGTTTGTTTTGACTTCTATTGAAAAAGCAGTTGTCTCCTAGCGGAAATGATTTACCACCTCTCTGCATAAAAGCTATTGCTTCAGCAGATACTGCCAAGATCTAGGGAAAGATTTAGAAAAATGTTACACATCAGCCCTTCCGTCCTCTTCCTTTGGCACCTGCCTGCTCTGAAACTAGGATAGAACAGCAACTCAAATTCATCTTCCCTGATATACATATAACTTTTCACATGCTTTTTTCAAATGACAGTTCTTCCTGTACTGAGGCTTTCTTTGATCTGCTCCAGCCCCCTTCTAAACCACCAAATCTGGCAGGCTGGACAGCTGTGGACCCAACACAGCATTACATTCACTATGTCTCAATAACTGTTTGCCCTCTCTAGAGTTCAATTTCATCTTAAAACTCTAACAGTAGGAGTCCTACATCCATGCAGTGATTTGAAGACTAACACTAGAAACCACCATACTGTCCAGGCAACTATCCTTACTTTCAAATGTTTCTCAGTTAACAGAAAGAAAACTATAACGCTTTTTTTTTCCTTTTTTTTCCTTTTTTTCATTCCAATCTAATAGCAGCAATGAAGTTTGTAATTTTTTTAATTTAATGGTCTTTCATTTAGTTTTCTCATATGGACTATATACTTACAATACAATTATAAAGTTCTTCCATTCTATTGTGCCTTGCCAGTGATAACTAGCTCTGTTACTTAGGTTTCCATTCCACATCTAGGTATGTGAAAGTTTCCCAACCTCAGACATGTGAGTAAAAGATGAACAACTCAGCTTTATGTCTAACATGACACTTTGATAACAAATTTATAATTAAGTAGGCCATAAATAAAAATGTAAACAAGGCTTTTATACCTGATAATAGTTTATGATATTCTCTCATAACTGTTCTTCATTTATTATCATTATTAGCCCTGTTTCTGACCAACAAAAGAAGCTACACTGCCACATGAACTTATGCAACTCTGATGAGCTAACTGCACGAGTAAACAGCCTTCAATGAAAACAACAAAGACATATAAGTAATAAGCAAAAAACCCCATAAATCTTGGTTTGAGGTGTATGTATTACATTGCAATCAAATTATTTTCCTGCAGTTAGATTTCAAAAATTAGTTGAACAAACATTTACACAGATGCAAATTCTTAATACAAGTCTTCACTTGAAGTCTTGCATGAGGGATGATATAAGGATTTGATGTATACACTACAAAGTGTATTAAGCCCAATTTTCACTTTTAACTCAAAACATTATTTTAAAATCTCCTCTCAAATTACACTCTACCTCCCTACTTTCTAACTTCCTGGATCTGAAACTCTCCTTTCCTGTAGTCCCAAACAATTGGGGCACAGCATACAGGAGGAAAGAGTTGATATTTCACTATAGCTACTTTCTTTGCCCTTGAGTTTTGAAGCTTTATTTGGAGCACAATTTATCCTGTGCCTCAAACACTCAGAATATCATCTGAGAAGGAAGCAGCTATTTTCCTTTCTTGAGTGGGTCTGCCACTACTCTGTATCTCTGAGCATAATGCATATGATGAAGCATGCAACTTGAGGGAGCCAGCGAAGACTTGCAGCCAGTTATCAGCCCGTTAGTATGCAGTGCTGTGATGCATGTGAACCCAATTTCTTCACCTTTTTCAAATATGAATTCAGTGCCATGTGGGCGTAACCTGCTGAGTGACATTACAACCAAACTCCATTGCTCCATTCGAGAAAGTATGACCCTAAGAGCTGCAGGTGAATGGAAAAGGAGTAAAAGCATCGTTGTTACCAACCTGAGTGTCCAGCCAAGAGGTTTGAGCAAACACCAGCAGGATGCCATTCAAAGGAACAAATGCCATTTCTTAAAAAATAGATCACAGACTGTGAGCAGCCACAGGCGTTGATTCTTCTGTCAAAGTATCAAAGGAAAGGAGATGCAAAGAGGAAGAGCACTCTAAAGGCTTCAAGAGACAGAAGGTGGTCATTCCAGGTTACTGCTATTGAGAGGAGGCATTGTGCATGTGCCATTCACTTTTAGCACCTAATTAATATTTTAAAGACATTCTTGAGCACTTATAATTTTATTATTTTTAAATTCTACTCTCTAAATGCCCTCTGAGAACCTTGAAAACCCAATGTCTTTCCCTATTAATCCTTTTCTACTTGACACAACCATTTATCTGAGTTTCTTAGCAAGGCTCAAATTAAGATCTTTTTCTTTCCTTCTCCCTTCCTTGTTTGGAAAGCGTGGCTTGTTTCACATGCAGAAGATAAAATATCTTAAAGCAAACAGCACAGCACAGCACAAAGCATTCAACAAGGGATGGTGAAAATAGCATTCAGTAACCTTGCATTGAATAACTCAGGCCCTCCCTCTCTGGGCTGTTTCTGTCTTGTAAGCCACTGATTGTTGAATGCAAATTGGACAAATGCTGCACTAAGCAGAGAGTAGATGCTAATACTCCTCCTTCCACAGCCGTGCTTAAGCTATGTGACTCATGGTCTCACTTGTGCTGTCTTTTCTTGTGATTATTGAATCATTTTCTACATAGTGGATCAGCTTCAAGGGCAAAGTTCAGATTGGTGCTGAGATTGCAGCCCCATTCAGATTGCTTTATGATTCACATTGCTTTCCCAGTGCTAAAGAGAATATGTATGAAGGAAATCAGTAGCTCCACAACGATTGCTCCTACCCAGCCCTGTTTTAGAAACAGACACATCCTCAGTTCTTTGGAGAAGCTGGTTAGAAGCATTTACCATTTGGAAATACTTCTTTAGAGTGAAAGCAGTGCACAGGGAGATGCCTGCTTACAGGTCTGAGTAGCACAGTGAAAAGTAAGAGGGTGGCAATTTCAGCACAGAATTTATTTTCCTATTTCCTATTTATTAGTTAAGCAGTCTGTTTTTCTCATTGCGTGATTTTGGATGACTTTTGAACAAGTTAACTCACCAAACACAATGCACAGGATCACACATTAGTTACTCAAGGATCTGCTTGCAGCTTGTGCCTTGCAGGTATTTATATCCTTGATCAGAACTACCCACAGTGGAAGCAATCATATTGTCAAAAATAGATGCCTGTAAGAGAGCTAATGCATGAATAAATGTGAAAAAGCCAGTATGACAGAACAATGAAGGTGAGAAAGGAGACTACTAACTATTGCTGTGTTGCCTTGAAGCAGATATTTTCATCTGAAGAGGATGTGAATTTGTTCATCTCAGGTGGTGAAGAGAAACAGCAGAATAATTTTTGTTCATTTAATATAAGAGAAATATCCTGCATTCTCTAAACTAGTATGCGGTAAAGCAACCAAACACCAAGAGAGACACCCACAAAAATATTAAACTTAGAAGGTTGGTTATGCTTATTACCTTTCCCTTGGAGCACGATGTCTAAGTAATCTCTAAAACCTCAAATTTCATAAACACTTGGGAAAGCATGTGGCTTCCAAGAATTCAGATAAATATCATCTTCCACTTAACCATTGATCTCTACATCCTAGGATGGAAGGATAGCCATATCCTGGCATCGCTTAGACTTGCTTTACAATTCCACATACCTCAAGAAGGTGGCGGGACTATGGCTTATCCTCCAGTGTCGCAAGGAAAGAATACGTCACACTTGTATTTTGTTTAAATTTCCTATTGCAATGGATAAAAACCCTGTCTGCTTACCTTTGTTTCATGACACAGGTAGGATATCACCAAACATCATACACTCCTCGTAAAACTACTTGTCTATCTTTTAAAAGTCAACCTCACAAATAAAGCAATGGTTTCTTATCAGTCTTTCTATTTATTCAATCATTGAAGAAGGTGTTGCTATTGTCATCTGATAATTTTTGCTATGCCTGCATCAAGAAGGATTTGAAGATGTGCCATCACTTTAAATGTAACCCAATAATAATAATTTTAAATATTTTTTCTATAACAGATTTTGGTGCTGAAAATTAATCTTTTAGAAATAAAACTCCTATGAAAACATGCTATTACTGTTTCTTTTCCTAAGACATTTCCGAGTAGTTAGCATTTCTTTATGTTCCTTATCTATAACCTACTTTAAAAAGCCATTATAAACATTTAAATGTTTTTAAAATAGTTGCTTCTTTTTCATAACTTTTCCTTATGCAATATGTTTTCTTTCAGTGTAGAAAATGTACCAGCTGCTGTTGTTGGGAAGGATCTGTGCAGTGTATTGTACAGGACTTTATTCCTACCCTTCTACTTAGAAGTAATAAACTGCTGCTGCAGAAATGTGTCAGTATTTGGGAATAAACCACCCTTCCAAAAAGTGAAGGTTGGATTGACACTTTCATACAAATTTAAGCCAGCAGAATTCAAACAGAAAGGTAAGGGTTGAGAACCCAAAAGTGGCTGTTTCATAAGCACATGAACTGAATTTTAGCCTGTGGTCTTCAATCCCCACTGCTCTCTTTCTTTACAGAGGTTTTATATTTTTCAAATGATGGTTATCCAATCTTAAATGGATGACTTTAGAAATTCTGCTTAAAGTAACAGTTTGTTCTATGTGAATAAATAGACAAGCTAGTGTCTATCTTTCTTTTCCTTTCTTAAACAGAACTGAAAAATCCTTTTCCTAACCTCATTATCACTGTTCTAGTACTTCAAGAAGGTACAGATGCCCCCTGGAAATATCCCATATTAAAGGCTCATGTGAGGAGTGGAGTAGTAAAGGGTAAGCATCAGCAGGGATGATATATTTAGACATCTGAGCACCATCTCTGAGGTGTCCTGTGTTTCTCTCGGCCTCTAAAGGCATATTCCACTAGCCAACGTGTTTACTTCACCCTCCTTACTTGAAATCACAACTGTTAGTAGGAATTGGTTTTTAATCACAAAACATGCAATAGAATTAGATTTTTTTTGTTTGTTTCTGTATTCAAATGGGCACCTGAGAATACTGACTTTCAATTAAGAAAAAGCAAAAGAAAACAAAAGAAACCTCCCGCAACCGTAGACCTTATGAAGCATATTCTGATACAGCTCAATGCCCTCAGGGCCTTCTCAGAACACCACAATAAATCCTGACTCTTACAATCATCAGACATAAAACCACATATAAGACAGCAAGCTGGCTGCTGCCATACAGGATGTATAGCCACGTCAGTGCTACCAGACTCTCCTTCACTGGAGACAGTAACTTTTTTTCTGCTTTACATTCCATTTACCAATTCTGGAAAGAAATATTTAAGAATGTTCAAACTTCAGCCCTTCTTTCTAATCTGATTTAAATTGGCTGGCTAGGTTCAAAAGTTATCTGAGATCATTTCCTTAAGAAACTCAGTAAAAAAAGTTTTATAGATATGAAGAAAATAGCTTGCAACGTGACTACATGCACATTGACACCTTAAAAGAGAGAGACAACTCAAGTCTTTTGAAGCTGTTATATAGTTAAATTCTACATTCAGGCAAGAGATGGCCTATTAAAATATTTTAGGAATGGCGATACTAAATATAATACAAGAATGTCTTCATAAAATCTGACTGACCGTATTCTTCACAAGCAGCTTTACCATGCTCAGAGAGAAAGCATTCCAAAGCAGCTGTTGCTTATAGGAGCTAGGTATTGAGAATGCTTCTCATAATTCTAGTTTATGCATTCTTGCTCAGGCAGGAGCTTATATTTCTAATGCAGATAGTATTCTGCTATGTATGATGCCCTTTCAGCACAAAAGAGTAAGATAAAGCAGCCTGTAAAGGATTTAAGATTCCTTATGCTTGCTTTTATTCTTAATTAGTACCCTGTTTATAAAGATCCAATTAGTCCAGTGGCCTTGTTTGCAGACATTAGGTCAACAAATAGCAGGATAGATACAATTTCATGAGACGCAACATGAATATCTCATTCTGCAAATTACGCTCAGAGGAGCACTTGCAAAATTCTACAAGCCTAATAGGATTGTAAGACTATTTGATGAACTACATAAAACACACACATTCATATAAAAAAATAATTAGCAGGTCATGGATAATTCACAGGTAGAAAACCTGATTAAATCCCAAAGCAGTTATATACAATGAATGGTTTTGACCTGCTCTACTCAGTACATGCATATTGCAGGAGTCAAGTATATTGGCTCTTTCCTGACACTTCATAGATCTTTGCATATATTATTCCAACTATTCCATAGATTAGAGTAAGAAATAGATGTTAAGTTAACAAGCTGCTTCTGAAAAAAATCCAGCAATTACGGTGACTCGTATGCCAAAATCTGAGAATCCTTCACAGGTTCCATTAAAATTCACTCTAAACCTTTTCTTGAATAAGCTATGAAATACAAAACCAATGGTGCTCTACATTTTTATTGGAAAAATGCCTTCACTCTTTCAGAATAGCAGTTTACAGGTGCTCATTTGACTCTAGCCAAATAAATTATTATAGGGTTATTTAGAGTCCTGTTCCAGTAGAGTTACTCCATGTGCGAGTGCCTATTGATTTCAGGGGAGCCTCTATTACACTATCTGCTGTGAAATCTTATTTCTTTCTCATTTAAAATCCTCACTGCTGTGTTTGCTTATTTCATTTTATTATTGGTTCAAATCGTTGTGATATTAGAGCTAACCTATCCAGAGTAAATCTATGAAATGAGACACACTACAAATCAGAATGCTAATGATAAAGAGGGTCACTCACAAAGAGAAGACTTGCCTATTTTCTTTGAAGGCTGCTAGGTATAAATCAACTTAATCAGTAAATGACACTTAATCTTTCTTAACTCTAACGTACCATATAATCATATTTGTATCCATTGTTTTTACAGGAAGCTCCCTGCAATGTAAGCTTAACTCTATTTAATAATTAAAATTACTTAAAAGCAAAATTGACTGCTTACAGGTACAAGCACTGATTATGTTAATTTAAATTATAAATGCTTTTTCTTCAGTGTGATTGTGTAATTTTAAGTCTTTTAGACAATCATGCTCCAAGCACATTTGGCATAGAGTATATGAACTGATAACTTTCATATGGTAATAAGTTTCCAATTTCATGTAAATCTTTTTTCTTCTCATTTTTTAACTGAAAGCATTTATCTTTTATTCATTACATAATCCTCTTTACATACAATGGCTATAGGAAATATCAGTAATAATCTGTTTCATCCTTTTGATTGTTGGAGAATTTTATGCAGACCAAAATTTGATTCTCATGTTTTCTGCCTACAAGGCTTTCCATATTTTGCTTGGTTCATTTGCTGCTCACACCCAAATTGACAAACTCTGACGTGAACACAAGCAGGCCCAGATTCAGTAAAAACATTTATAGCACCTATATGTAAGGCTGTCTGTGGCGTAAATGTGTCTACTTGACTGCTTAAAGCTAGGCAAGGGCTTATGTGCTTTGCTGCACCTTAAAGAAACTTCACATTACATATAAGGCATCGTAGCCAGCCATATGACTATGGTCTGAGATGATACTTTGTTAATAATCAGCCAGGCTCCACGTATATGAAAAAGAGTTCACTGAAGAATCAGCTCTTTATAGATCACCTACAAGCTATTTACAATCAAATCTGCAGAATTTTTTTAACCCTTCAGACAGTAAAAATAAGAGCATCACTAGCTACTGTTTAACATGCTCAGAATAACCCTAATTGCTATATTTGGACTCTGGGATGTTTGAACAGAGCTTAAGGCTCTCTGGAGCCTCCATAAAGACAGCAGACATGAGATTTAACTCATCTCACTGTAGCCAGCCAATTATTTCTTCATTGTAGTTACTGGAGAATTACATATATCATCAAAATGTTGATATGTACTCCCTAAATTATGTTTCTGCTTCTCTCTACCAACCACACCAAGAGTCTCCATGGCCACATTAGTTAAGGCCATGACACTGCAGATGACTCCCACCCTGCCGGGAGCCTCAACCCTCTCAAGTTTTATCCTTCAATTATGTTTTTTCCTTAAAGTACATTTGAGGTTTTTTCCATCACTTCAAAGCACTGATCTTCTCATGGAGGAGGATCCATTAAAATGGGTAGCACCTGAAGTGAGAATTTGCAGTGGTTGCTCTGTAAGCATTAGGCCCTAAAAGACAACACTACCTGCGATGCAATACACTAGTCTTCAGTGGGATATTGCACATCCTGTAAGTGCCTGCACACAGGAATCTCCTCAGTGGGTCACTGGTCAGACTGATTAGAAGTGTTTGGAGCAGAAAAAGCCATGAGTAGATCCTGAGACGCAACACCAGTTGCTCAGCAGTGTAAGGTGGTTGCTAATCATGAGAACTGCTCATTCACCAATCAGCCAGGGAATCAAAGACACGGTCAAAGTTCCACAGTTGCCAAAGATTTACTCTCTATATCTCAAGAAAAAAAGGCTGCAGGGTATTTACTCTTTCTTTAAGGTTACCAGGGCATTATCACTTATTCAACTTTTCCCACAGAAAAGATGATCAACTATGAAGTCCCAAATAAAGCATTTTGCCTATCCTGTTGTTTGTGTGAGACAGAAGTCACTAGACTTTTACGTGTTGCTACTTAACTTACTCCAGTGTGTGACCAGATTGAAATAAATAATGAGAAAGCTATCATTAGAAAGGAAAAAGTATTGTACTTTGGACTGATCTTACAACACTGCACCTTATAAGAAGGTAAAATGATCTGACACTAACCAGGAAAGCTCTAATATGAATGAAAAGGGAAGAAAATAGGTGAGTGTGACCTTTAAGAAGATTCAGTTCTTTGTATGTAAGTATTTTATACTTAATTCCACATTTTCTGGTAGAAAAATTCTAACTCGAAAGGGGGGTTATAATTGGGGACATAACAGAGCAAAGACATGGCTAACTTGCCTTAAAAGAGTCAATGCATTAAATAGAAAAATCAAAGGAGATAAGACAAAACCAACCAACCAAAAAACAACAGACAAAAAAACTACACTTTTTTTGACCAAATATTGACAAAGCAGCAAAACAGGTTAAAAAGCCATAATAAAAATAAATGAGCCCAAGAACACTACTACAGCGATGTGTGATGCAAATCCAAAAAGTTGTCCTTCTAGGGAGGAATCTATTAGTCCAAAACTTTGTGAGAGCTCTTGAACATGCCAAAACCTCTAGGGTCAAAGGAAAAACCATAATCTTCAGTCCAGATTGAACTATTATCACGAGTCCAAATGTTGGAACCCTATCTGGTTCATCATCTAGTAGTCTATTACAAGTTCCCCTTCAGGAAAGAATCAAAATAGTATCCTATAACTTCTCAATAATAATAAAAAAACCCAACAGAACAGAATTGCACTGTTTGTTTGGGTGTGTAAACAAATCAAAAGTCTTCCTGACTGCCTGTGAGGTGGATGCTAATTTCTCTGACAGTCAGTTCTAATGGAGTAACCTCAGTTTTTGGACTCTGTTTTAAGGCAGAAACAGTTCGCAAAAATAAGGTCACTCTCCAAGAACTGAAATGTCAGAGAAATCACCATCCAATTTGCAAACTGTGCCTCTGAAGGAGACTGGTGTGATTTGTGACTTCTGGGTTTGTTTTTTATTGTTCATATTCCTGAGAAAATCACTGTGGAGCTCATTTGTTCCAGAGCCTGCACAGCCAGAAATCCAGCATGAGGAACTTGCGGGAGCCATGACCACCGAACATGCTGCTCTTTTGTTCACAGAACAGCACCTTCCAGAGGTCAAAGGAAAATGAGTCTGATAAGCTGATGCCAAGTCATACTTTGCTGCAGAGAGGGCTGACTGAAAGGGGCAAAGTCAAAGATCTGTTTGAAGCTTGGATCATCCAGTACACCCGCCACAGCCAAGTTCTCAAACACAATACAGGAAGACGAAAAAAAGCAGTGCCTGCAAGCAGCTTAAGAGACTGAAAGAAAACATGGGGCTGTTTATTTACAATGCAAATGCTTAGCTGAAAGTTCAGTCATTGCTTTATATGTAGTTTGGATTTTTTAAATATCCAAACCAACTTTTTATCATCACCTTAAATGAATTTTACTACCAGTACGGCTATTTAAAACTGTTTTTTTAAATAGGCCATTATGCATCTTCCATCGCATACTAAAAATTCCTATGAAACTGGACTAAAATCTAAACTTTTAGAGGAACTTAGGTCATGCTACACCAGCTGTCCTACTTTTTAATTCCCTTTTACCTATAGGAATGAGACTTAGCTTTGGGAGGCTGAGTTCCGCACAAATATTATAAAACTCACGTATGTAAGAAAAGTTGACAGGAGACAGAGTAAAATACCACTAAATATTCATCATCAGCTACCTGTCCTGTAATTCACTGCATAATCCTGGTTTTCTTCTATCTGAAAACCAATACAGAGAGCCTTTGGAGCAATTTTTGCAAATATCTGGACACCCAGGTTCGACCCCCTGCACTGCCTCATTTTGTATATCGTAAGCAAGCGGTTTAGGCACTAGCCTCACCCCTACATGCAGATACAGAAAATGAGTGTGAATCTCAAAACATTCCTGTGTAGGATCTTCTGTTCATGTTACCAATGACAAAAATCTACTTCAAAATAAGGAGGAGACATATCGCTTAAAATGCCACCTGTCCAGCTTTGGTCAAAGTTGGGCTCCAGCCAGGTCATTAGGAATAGAACGTTATCACCACATCTCAGCTAAGAGCATACTGACAGGCAGAAACTGCAGGGTTTGGTATCTGCAGAGCAGGGCTTAGTGGCTGTCAGCAGTGTCTATTTTATGCACCCAAGTGCATTTATGGTTGGTATTTATGCATCTGGGTGAAAAAAAAAAAAAAAGGAAAAAAAGAAAATAATTCTTATCCTTCCTAGCATTTAGAAAATATTATAGAATAAACCACCTACAGTAAGAAATATTTATTTCCTGAATCTGGCCTAATTCTGTCTATTCAACAGGCAGATCTAAAAAAAGGCTAGTTTGTGCCTTTAAAGGCAGCACTGACGTTACCGTCCAGTGTTCACTTAATTGGGTCACACGCTGCTGTACCGACTGACAAAGGTAATTTGGTTACACATAGATTGTTCTGATTTGCCCCTGTTGTACTCAAAGTGGATATTCTTGTCAAGGTCACTATTTTATTGCATGATTATTAGGTGCATCAGTAACTCCTTCAAGTGATGTGGCTAATGTTACCTAGTGGATTTTTTTCTCAAATTGCCTGAATTTAATATCTGTCTTCGGAGGCAGAAGCCAGACACACTCCGCCACAGTATCTGAATCAATGACAACTATGAAGAGTTCTTTAGAATTATAAAGTTCTGGGAGGAAAATGTAATTTTTACATTACAGATGGGGTGCAAGGGCACAGGTAAATGAAGATGACTGACACCATGCTAACAAAGGATAGTTTTGACTTAAATGAGAACCAACCCTGAGTTTTGTACATCTAAGCCAAGTAACTCAGCCTCTACATCATCTGCCCAATTGCAAAGATAAACACATATTAAATAAAAGCTATTAGATGTGCAAGTCTTCCTTATGGACCCATCACTGAGATTAGTAGGTTTAAAATATTGTGTGTCATTCTAATCTTCAGAGACAAGTGATTTAAATATATTACCTCATCACATCCACAGACATCTTTTCCATTATCATTTTAGGGGGCTTTAACAAATGGAGAATAGATGGGAGAATGTGTGGGTTGACATTAAAAATGCTTTTTTGAGAGAACAGAAAACATTGGCCAAGGGTCTGTCTTCAATATATTCAATATTGATGGGCTATTAAAGAAGGTTTTTTGCCCTTCTTTTATACTGTCGTACTTGCAGCTGTTAATAAATTAGCACTTTTCAATTCCAATAATGTTATCCCATGTGGACTGAAGTAATTAAATTATTTCCAGCATGAGTTAAATAGTCATCTTTAAATACAGCTCTTTTAAAAAAGTGGGTATTTTTGGTTCCATTTTACCCTGGCGAAATCAAGCAGAAGTAGTCTCTTGAATGTGAGTAAAAACTTGAAGCCATCTGAATGGTTTCAAAATAAAACGTGCATAAATCCTAATAAGATAAATTTGAAAAAAAAAAATCATGCCTATTGGAAGATTTCAGCCCAGGAACAGCAGTAATTAAAAGGTTTTAAAGATGAATGTTTTAGCAAAGTTCTGATTTGATGGTTTAAGGATGAGAAAATTTTGAAAAGTTGTCTCCTAAATCTTCATTCTTGACTATGCAGATCTTTCTTGTAAAAGATATCAAAACCCAGTGACTATAAATTAACAAACTGAAAACTACAAATCAAACAATAAGGACCCAAATCAAAGATACTTCACTAGAAAAAGAAGGGGAAAAAAAACCCCAACCACTTAAAGGGGTGGTTTTACACTTCCTTTCTAATTCCTGAACTAGCCTCTTCCTAGTGTAATAATTTATAACAGTCTGGGGTCTGCACTGAGCTGTACCTTGATCTCTGTAGTCCAGAAGAGCAAGTCTAGCTTGTGGAGACAGCTGGAATGCAAAGGTCCCTAATGATGCGTCCTTCACCCTGCAGTTTCCTCTATGCAGGAAAAATTCCTGCCGAGGTGGTTAAACCAATTTGTAAGATCTTCTGTGAAGGAAAGTTAGTGAAAAGGACATACTGAAAATCAGAACCCATTGTGCAGGCAGACACAAGGACACCAACATCCTACTTCACTAGTAAATATAGGAGGATTGAACCAACGAATTTTTCTTTTCTTTTGGCTTTTCTTTTTTTTTTTTTCCTTTGCTAAATCAACTAATTTTTCAAGTGTCAATCAATATGTCAATCCCCAAGCTGGTTTGGAACATTTGGGGAAGTAATTCAGCTTATTAGAGTAGTGTAAGTGTATTTTTTTAAGTCCTGGTGTTTTGCTTTAGGGGTTAGTGCACTCTAACAGCAATTACTGTATACATTTAGATACTGACCATGCTGTACAAAAATATTTGTTACCGTGCAAAAAGATGAACTGCAAGAAGATGTCAAATCACAGGAGGGATCCCACTTCATTGTTAGCTACGGAAAAAGCAGAAGTAGTTTTTGCACTAAATTCTCTTCTTAATCTGTCTGTAAGATACCATAACATAATTGGAGGGAAAACAAACGCTACTGCCTAACCAAAAGCAAGCTTACTTAGAATAATTGAATTGAATTTCCATCCAATCTCACTAACGGGTATCCTCAGCATAATTTATGAACATTTCATTTTGAAATATTTATTGCAATTTTTAAAGGTGGATTGGTAAAGATCACTTCAGCTCTCCACATTACTTCTCTAATGCTCACACTTTAATTGAGTTTATCCATCAATGTCGTATACCGTTTGGAGAATGGATGCAGGGCTAGAATTGTTTCAGTGCTGCGTATGGAAAGGACTTTGATTTAATTAACAATAGTATCTCTGTAAAGAAGTTAAAGGCTACATTCATTCTGTACTAATAAATTGGATTCGGGCTCTTTGTTTGTCAGAGAGTGGTGAATGATGTTCAGGTCTATTTCTTAGAAGTGGCAGGACATGAAACAGGGATAGGTTGCAGAATGGCAGTAAGTTCAAACCATTAAGAATAAGAAAAATTATTACCTCACCTTATTAGAAACTTACCAGTAGGGCCGCACTACATACTTGTCTGGGAACAGCTGTTGCTTCCCTGCCTCTGTGTTGGTCTTAGCTGCCGGGATGAAAACTCAGATTCTAAACCAATACTGCAAAAACTGGGCATGGACCCCCACCTGGAATGCATGAGACCTTCTTCACCTTTTTTGCCTTGGCACTCAACTCACTGAAGAGGCTGAGTTAAGATAATGACTCACGTGAGGTGTGCGTTTGAAGGGGACAAAGATGCTTTGAATGTGCGTTGCTGTTGCCAAATGAGTCTCATTCAGCTTCATGGTTTTCAATACATCTTCATTTGCTCTGCATTCTGTGCACTCCACTGAGCATCCTTAAAATAATAGGCAAATAAAATTGTTTCAAAAACCCCCACCATTCTGGTTAAAGCACAAAGCACAGGGTTGAGCTTGGACCATGAAAATGGAGAATGCTCATTTAAGTTCTCCCTAAATACAGTCAAACACCAGCACGGGCAGAACTGCTTTCCAGTATTTGATTAAGGCACAGAACAGAACACTAAAAGTGTGCACAATGAAATTTATCCTCTGCTTTTTATAGTAACTTCTAACCTAGTGTGTCAGAGGACTGTATTTTGTGTGCCGTACAGTTACTGAAATACTGCTAGAACAAACTTTCTGCATCTTGTGTGGCACCTAAGCACTCTTTAAAAGAACATTTTTAAAAAGTGGTAAACTCAGTGGTCTAGAGTCAAAAGCCAGGAAAGAGATTCAGTTTAATTATGGCTGTGCTCAGCCAAATTACGTGGACTGTAAGTCAGGTTCTTGAATACTGAACAAGGGTTAAATCCATGCAACTTTATTTGCATGAATGCAATTTTCTACTCCTCAACACTATTTGCCATTGAATCTATAAACAAATCTGAGACTGGGATTTCTGCCCTGGTTCTTAAATCAGTCAGTCATGAAAGAAGAGATTACAGCTGGGAGGAGGCAGTAACATGGCAGTAACACATGGCAGAAGGAGCAGTAACAGAGTAACAGTGGTTGTTCTCATTTTAATCCAGAAATCTTATGTTTTCATGTTGGACAACAAAGATTGAAACTCTGCAGAAAGATAAACAGAACACACTAGTTCTGGAGTAGAAAAACACTAAGCAGTACTGAAATGGAGCACTGGTGATGCTAAACAGAACGTGGGACCTGAGAAGGGAGCAAGAACTATTGATAAATGCTTCAGCAAAAGCTGATAGGAGATCCTGAAGTATTGATTCTATCCTTTATCTTCATAGGCTGAGTGAGCAAGCAAATTAACAGCAGGGCAAGACAAGATCAAAACCAAAACTATGCAATAGTCAGACAAAGAGCAAAGTAGTTTTTTTGCTGGTAAGCATTGTTAAATGGAACCATAATATGAATGCACAAAATTAAAACACAAGTCACGAATTTTATGATAGCAGACCACACTTAACGTGTAATTAGAGCATCTATCACCATACCAATTTAAGTCTAAAGAAAAAAAAAAGGCAGTATTACATGCAGTGGTTGAATCTAATAATTCATAATTCTACAGTTTTTAGAGCACTTCATAGAATCGTAGAATGGTCTGGTTTGGACCGGACCCCAGGGATCATAGAGCTCCAACCCCCCTGCCACAGGCAGGGCCACCAACTTCCAGGCTGGGAGCTACACAAGGTTGTCCAGAGCCCCATCCAACCTGGCCTTGAACACCCTCAGGGATGGGGCCCCCACCACCTCTCTGGGCAGCCTGTTCCAGCCCCTCACCCCTCTCTCTGTAAAGAACTTCCCCCTAATATCTAATCTAACCCTTCCTTCCTTCCTTTTTAATCCATTCCCCCTTGTCCTGCCATTATCTGCCCTTTTAAAAAGTTGAATCCCCTCCTGCTTATAAGCTCCCTTCAGGTACGGGAAGGCTGCAATGAGGTGCCCCCGCAGCCTTCTCTTTGCCAGGCTGAACAACTTCAGGCTGGATGGTCTGTGTGGGGTGTGTTGAGCTTTGCTGTGGTTTTGTTTGTTTGGTTGGTTGGTTGTTGAAAGAAAAAGAATAGGTCATAAGCTGTCACCATCAATAAACAAGGATGGTTAGGCGTCTCTTATTGAAGATGTTAACATTTCATCTAGCACAAAAACATTATTTGAATTGAGTAGTCATATGAATGATCCTCAAGTCTGGCTGAGACACTGCTTGATTCAAGGTAGGTGAAATGAAGTAACAAGGACCACCTAAGAATTATCCTCTTATGGGAGGGTAAAGTTTGTTCAATCTCCAGGAAAACTTAGAATAACCTCTCTACAGCATTTAACTGCCATTAGGAAAGAATAAACGCTATTTTATGTAATATTCCACAGACTCCCTTTTCTATGGGGTAGACGTACTCATAAATTATGAATCAATTTAGTTATATGAAATTAAGGACTGTTTAATGTCTCAAGAAGCATATAGCAGATTGTTCTTGATTCCTACCTGCACAAAATTAATAATAGGATGGAAAATCCTATGAATAAATTGCAAGCACCTCTTACTGTCAAGGTTTGTTTACATTCCTGTTGTCTGCACACATCTTCCCACTTTCTGAAGATTTTCTGTGGAGCATTTCTTCTAATAAGAGAGACATAAAAGCATCAGAAATATTTACCTTTGTAAAGAAATGTTTTGTGATTCAGGAAGGAAGGAAAAGATTAAGATCATTAATACACCTTTAGGGAAAATTTTCAGGTAATGTAAATTGTCAAAAGTCATTAAAGGGCCTATAACAAATAAAATCAAGCAGAAATCCTCCCTGTTCACATCTTTATTTCCAACTTCAGAGATCTCCAGTCCACCAAATTTTTCAGTGAAGATGCAGATTCACTCAAAATAATTCCACACACAGCATTATAAAACATGTTTTAAATTTTCTTCTGCTTTTCCTAATTTGCAATTTCCTTGCAAACAATCCACATATCCTTACACTATGAGTAACTGATCACAGATCAAAAATGTTTGGTGTCCCCAATATAAGCTCCTTGGGCAAGCAATCTCTGATCATCAAACTGCAGGTATTGTTTGGAAAACTTTTATCTCAGTTCACTCCTTAATTTCCCCCATGACTCAGGACTGTAGATCCTTTTAAAAAAAATCTGTTATTTTTTATTTAACTTGTGTTCTTCACACAAAAGACAGTTAGAAAATACTGACCTCCAGAATGTTGAAATAATTGTAATAATTTTTTTTAATGAAAAACTGAACAGGCTGCTCAGAGAAGTTGTGGAATCTCCATCCTTGTGGAAATTCAAAACCCCATCGCAGGTGGCCACAAGCAACCTGTTGTATCTGGACCTGCTTTGAGCAGCATGATGGACTAGTTGACTTCTAGAAGTCCTTTCCAACCCACATAATTCTGTGACCGTGTTGGATGTGGCATTAAATAGGTGTGTTAGACAGTCCTAGACATTCAGAAATTTTGTTCATTTGAACCATAATTTTCTAGTGATCTTCAAGCTTCCATGGCTTTACCCATTATAATATTTGTGTGGTCCCATTGCTGTACTTTTATAAATTCACCCAACCCTAATATCCTCTGTAATGACAGCCATATTAACTGCTCTTCTGGGCTAGATCTGTTTGGAGCAACTCCTATGTGTACCATTGTCCAGCACTAAAATTCAATGTCGGCATAGGTCACAGACACCATACTAGCAATAGGTAGATAATCAGCCAATTACTGGAAATAGTGGTAATTCTAACAGACTTGGTGTAGCTGCCCAGAAAGCAAAGCACGTTCCCTGAGGGCTGAAGGATTTTGGTTTCATTCTTTATGGTTCTGGCTCTAACTCTTAAGGTAGCACAGAAGAATTTGGAATAGCTCACAGAAACTTCCAGAAAACAGTCCTAGAAACAGGAAATTAAGTTAATGAGGTGCCAAAAAAGCTTATAAATTCAGTACTTCTAAGAAAAAAAAACAGCACAAACTTAATGCACATGTTGTACTATGCTTATTTGCACCAGTATCATTTGACATACACTTTTCTGCTGAAAATTAAAGCTGATAACAGAGTATTGAGATACACCAATTCTCATCCTTCTAGCAGAAACGGTAATTATACCATTGATATTATATAATGCCGTTTGATTTTTTCAGTTGAGATGCCCTCTGTTTATAGGAACACAATGCATGGATATGAGTCTTAGTGTTTTTCTGCTGTCAGCACATTACTACAGTTTAAAATCCTAAAGCCTCTATCTGCAGTAGCTAGTCTACCTAAAAAAATATAACAGCCCATCACCTTGCTGAGTAAGACCAAGCAGTGATATATAATTCTGCATCCCATGTGGGGATCAGTGTGGGTCCACGTGACAGCACTTTTATTCTTTTTTTTTACAGTTTACTCAAAAAAAGTAGGAATAATTCACATGAAATAATTGAGTTAAAGGTTAAGACTGAACAGCAAAGCACTCCAGAAGGTCGGAAATAAAATAAAGGTGAACTGAGCAAGACTGCTCAGATCCTTTTGGCACGAACACCGCAATCTGAATGCTGCCTTGCAGAACATGCACGTACACTGTGGCCCTTTCCCTTTCCTTCTCCCTACTCTTTGCCACCCAGGCAAAGTGACCCATTCTCTTTCATTAGAAAAACACCAAGTGCTGTGAATGAGTCTGTTTCGTCCTTTGGAAAAGAAGAATGGTGATATCAAACCAGGTGGACCTTCTCCCCAGTGACACTAATGCTGACTAGTAGCTAATGTTCAGATACAGATAAAGCAGGCATATGGTGAAAAAAAATCCCCAGAGTTCAGTGATTTGCAGATGAAGGATTTACAAAACTGATGTGTTGACTATTCAAATCAACAAGATTTATTTTCTTTATATTCAAGAACTACTATATGAATACGAAGACTGATGGAAAACTGGACCAAGATTGACACTCCAAATTACCAAAAACTTTCTACTTTAAATTTTGTTCTGCACTAAAAATAAATAAGAAAGGGGAAACAAGGAAACTTTTAAGAATGCTGTGAAGATAAATTCCTTAGGATTTGTGAAGCAGTTCAACACTACAGCTGAAGTGTATGACAAAGGAGCACACAAGGAAATTAATAATTTCATCATCTGTGGGGTTTGGATGGCAAAGTAAAAAAGACTTAGGGTACCTACCATATGATCCAATACAAGCAAATTCTGAGCAATTAACCCCATGGTGACCACTGTATGTCTGTGTATAAGTGCATATATAAGTACACACGCACAGAGTGTATAAAAGGGTCCTGTGGGAGAAAAAACCCCTCCGTGTAAACTGGTGATTAAAACCTTTCCAACTGTAGATTCATTCAGGAGCTGAATAAAATTTCCATAGATATTCCACATTTTGAAAACCTCATATTCTATTTTTATTAATGTGTTTCTCAGCAACATACATACATCCAAATTTACGCAAAGCCTACCGATTGACCAAATTACTTTTCAACATCCTTTGATAGATGGGAAACACTTTCCCTTTGGTTATGTTGCTTTTAAAGATATATATGGAATATATATGCACTTGAACTATTACATTATTTTAAATAAATGCAATAATTAAATTTTATTTCTCTATTTTAAAGGGGTTTTTCTGTGTACTCAAGTTGACTTTATTAATGTCTTCTATTTATGTACTACATATTTTTAATGGGCCTTTTAACATAATAAATAATATGACAACATAAAACTAGGCACTCCTCTTCCTACAGTTGATTCTGAAACAATTCACAACCAATAAGCATAAATCCGCCTCGTGTCTACCACAGAACAATAAAGAAATTTACTCTGAAAGCTCAGATTCTCAATTTCTGAAGAGCTGCAGTGTAACAGTAATAAGATAGTGACATCTTCTCACAAAAAGGGGGCTATTGAAAAGATATTCTCCTCCTTGTCCTATAGGTCATTTTTATATATGGCTTAATTCCTTAGTAACACTTTCAAAAGCATACTGATACCTCCAGACTACTTAAATGTTATGTCAGATCCTGCACTGCTGAGCCTTG
Organism: Zapornia atra; assembly: GCA_013400835.1. Taxonomy (NCBI): domain Eukaryota; kingdom Metazoa; phylum Chordata; class Aves; order Gruiformes; family Rallidae; genus Zapornia; species Zapornia atra. Next base: position 32,841 of record VZTU01028027.1, read on the forward strand.
ACTGCCCTGTGGGACTGGCTGGTGCAAGATCAGTTTATAGGAAGTTGCCTTGAGGCCCAGCGCAAGCCGTACAAGTCACCGAATCCCCACAGAAGATGTGCACAAGCCCCAGTTGATGTGGGAAGACCTACCCTGGATTTTGGTACATTTAACTCCAAGAGGAAACATCGCTGAGAGCAATGACAAGCAGAAAGATAGCTCTCAAACCAATTTTATATAAGGGATATTGAATCCTTATTTTATTTACAGATCTTTTGAAATTTCTATTTTGGACACCTGTTTATGTCTACACTTCCCCTTTCTTAAATCACTGCAGAGCTTTTCCACAGGTTTTACTCGACAAGTTTATCTCCTCTGAAGTCTTGCTTCACCCCTCAGGAGCTACAACAGAAGCTCATAAAAGCATATTGCAAACTTTAAAAACTATTATTTAGATTGTTTGGGAGAAAAGTCTGAGTTATGAGAAACCTAATCATTAGGAAGCCTTTGGGTGCATTCTGATTCTAGGCTTGTTCCTGTAAAAGTCCAAGTTTCACTCCCATGGAATGTAATAACTAGAAACATCTGAGTGTACAGGGCACCAGCATCTTCCCAACCAGAATCAACATGGAAAGAAAAATGAAAACTAGTCTCCAGTACACGAAGAAGATGAGCAGCACTGTCTGTGTCTGGGTCTCATTCTGATACAGGTTGTGCTTCCAGCATTTCGTAAATATTTGCTTTTACACCTGTGCTATGGTCAAGGGAAAACTTTGGTTGTTACTAAAATGTCACTAAGCAGTGTTTCTGAGGACATACATTTGAAAGCTATGTCTAAAAGTACAATTGATTCATCTGACCTTTCCATGTTACTCTGAATACAGATATTCTAATGGCTGGTGCAGGAAGCTGCTGCATGCGTCACACCACGCTGCTATACTTCTACTTGCTTTCTCTTTCCAGTGTAAGGATGTTTAAAAGTACCAAAATCTCAGTGCCAGAAAAATAAACCCACTCAAAACATTATGCTATAATGAAACCTGTGTGATTTCCTTTCACCTGAAGAGCACAGGTTAAAAGACAAATCTGAAGCTCTACGGTAAGCTGCATGCAAAGGGCAGCACACGTTGTTGCAAGGGCCAAGAAGACCTTACAAAGTAAGTACATATGCACTCCAAGCAGAAGTCTGTGTCAAAGAACCCAGAGCAATTAACAAATAATACCTAACCCAACTTTATATGAACTAGCCCAGGCTTCCAAGTCTCAGGAACACAAATTTGCCTCAGGCATATTTATCCTACTGGAATGTAATTTATCTTGACTCGGTGTGCTTCCAGTGAAATAAACGGTGTTCCTTGTTCAAGGAAAATGGTGTTCACTGTGCAAGGGGCATTACAGCCTCTCCCTCTGTCCATGTATCGTCACACAGCTGTGTTTCGACTCCGACATTGCCCCTCTGCTGTTTGCCTTATCTGATGCCAAAACTAACCCTGACTACACATGCAGAAAAAGCAGGACAGGTTTTATCAAGTAGTAAAAGCTGGACACTTTCTAATCATAAAATGCTTGTTGTTTGACCCAGTAATCAGTGCTTACGAACACACAAGTTTCATAAGCATTACCACTGAACCATCATCAATCCACCAACACACTCCTATATATATGGCTGTGGGCATGCTCTGGTTTGCTCACGGGGAAGCATTTTGGGTGTAAATGAATCGCTGCTTCCTGAGCCATCAAACGCTTAAAGCATACAAAGCAGATAGAAACCATCCAATAATAGCATATCTCATAAACATGACCTTCATTACCAACAACTCAGGAAAGCGTTACACTGCTGTCAAGTAATGTAAATTGTGAGGTTTTTGATAGAAAAATAGAGGTTTGTCGTATTTATAGCCTGTAGGCAACAAAAAAGCTTGCTTTCTTCAAGTGTCCTTTAGATAATCTAAATGTATGTAATATTTGTGGTCAAAACATTAAAGCTTGGGAACTTGAAAATCCTATATGGTAACCAAGTTTAATAGTTTGTTTAGATGGAGAGGGATTATGTGCCAAGGCAGGCAAGGAGAGGTTGACAGTTACAACCCACCTTCACATTCTCAGGGTTTTAAAGCTGGTCCTGAGCCAATTCAGACTTCTGCTTCATGCTGTAAGGTGTTATCCTCTGTTGCCAAGAAGAACTGGAAAGGAGCAGGCAAATCAATAATATGGCAGACGGCAAGAGGATTGGCAGATCAGCCTTTTATGAGGGATCTAATGGAAGAGGTCTTCTCAAGTGAGATTTCTGCATTCTTTCCAGCACTGAAGAATTAGGAAAAAATGCAGGATCAGGAGCGGGCACCACCTGAAACATTGGCACTTTGGAAATCAGAATAGGGTTCTTCAGTTTGGCCATAGCTTTTTAACTGAACCACACAATTATTTCAGTGAAACAATTTGAGTCTGACCCTGTGCTCAGATAATTCAGCAACAATGTTATTGATTTCCATGAGGCAACTAATCAAAATTTTAGGTGTTATTTCTCTGTGTTTATCCACTCTAAAATGGTGTTCACCACGAAAGAGTTCCCTTGTGGTCTTCCATGTACACTTCGGTGACTTGCCTAAGATTTTTCCTCCATAGCCTTAGTTTTCCAGCTTAAAACCCCATAAAAAAACTTTCCCATCTCAGTATCACATCAGTTCTAAGTACCCACACAGCTGGGATACGCATGAGAAGATTAACCTTTGCCGTGTACTATACACTTCCTACTGCTGAGAACAGGAGCATTGATTTCTCTAGGCCATTATCATATATATTTTTAATGCTAGCTGGTTGTTAAGGGCTTCACAGGAAGATGCAAAACGTTGCACAGTGAAGGAACTGCATCAATCTCAGACTGCTACATAGTTTCAGAAGACAAACTCTTGAAAATGTCTCTGAGAGACAAGACAACCTTCCTTCTTCCAAAAGTGAAATTCCAGTCTGAAAAAATACACCTGATTACTCTTCCCTGTACTCTTTACTTAGTGCATCTTGAAAAGACAGAAATCCAACTTTTTGCTGAAGAGAAAGCATGAGAAAGGTTTCAAGATTAGGGAAAACCAGACTGCTATCTAAAACTCTGCAGCTTCTGTGGACATCCCCATGTTCAGTCCAAGGGTTTGTCATAGAATTGTAGCTGAGGCACCTCAGCTTCTCTCCAGTGCTAACCTAGGATGACAGCCCAGCTTATACAGCCCACAGTTGAGTCTATGCTGAAGCTCCTGCTTTATAATTCATGTTATCTTTCTTCATTGTTTTTCTTAAATTTGAAACAAAACCCCCAGTTTCAGCATGGAATGCATTGTCAGATGGAATAATGCTTATCTTTGGACAAATGGTACACTCACAGACTAATACCTCTGAGGCAGGAGATGGTCCATTCCAGAGACCATTACAGGTTTCATGAACTCCCAGTGGGACATAAAACATTGATGTCCAAGCATAGGTGGCCCCAAGATATCAGATCTCATCAATCATTATACTGTTGCTCATAGGAAAGTTTTGTTAAGAGTATTTCAAAGTGTCTTTTGAATTTAATAAATTAAAATTGTTTACACCCACTGAGACTAGAAAAAAATAGAGTGATGTTACTAAGGAAACCTGTGTGTGTGAGTGCCTACATAAGAAAATAGCAGGGAAAAAAAAGGCCCTAAATCCATTGTTAATAAGGTTATTTTCTCTCATAATATTTGTGGCATAGGCTAAAAGCACGACTGTATTGTTACAAAGGCACTCACTTGGATGACCTACATAACTCATTCATGGCTTTGCTGCTTATGAATCTTTGATACATCTATCCAAAAGAGATGTCAGTGAAACATTTACACCACACCTTGCTATCCAATGTTCTGGTTTTATGATGAATGCAAGTTGTACCTTAATGAAGCCAGAATTTCAATCTATCGGCTTTTCAATGAAACTTCTGCTGCTTTCTTACAAAAGTAAATTGCAAGATCCTAAAACAGGGACAGACTATGTTAAAACTCAAACATTCCTTAGGCAAATGTATAAGTATGTAATGGGGATCAAAGCTGAATATATAAATCCAAAATGTGAAAAAGAACAAAATATGCTCAATATGTCTAAAGTCACTGGCAGACATTCTACCTGCCTAGTGTAAAACTAACAGGTAAAAGAAAAAGAAGGCACATAAGGGGGAAAATAATCTTTTCATACTGTGGAGGGAGGGGAGGGGGAGGATAGGGTAGAGAGGAAATCAAGCCTCTAAACAAAACCCCACATGTACAATGCTCTTAATATGCCAGAGCCTTTCTTTGCATCCATCAATCAATGAACGTATAAGGAAACCTTTACCAAGAACCAACTAAAACACTAACATATAAAGACAAAACATCGTATATATTTATAGAAGAATACTGATATACAACCATGTCCTATATCTACAGAGACAAAAATAGGTTCAGTAGTAGAGTAAAATACATTTTATTAGGCTACATGTTATAATTGATAAAACAATCGAGTATTTAT